>JAPDSC010084935.1:0-70518 GCA_026290005.1 Latrodectus geometricus | reverse complement strand
TGGGCTGTATTCCCTTGTGACACATGAATACAGCCCATTATCTGAAAAGTTCTTTGGGGAGGTAATTTATGCAGTGGTCATTAAAATGTTTAAAACTGCTTTAGGTCATTCATTATTCAATCTACTACATGCTGTCAAAGTATTACAGATTAACATTTGATCCAGGCAGCATGCAACAGAAACATGTATAAACTTGTAAAATTTTCATGAATGTTATTTTGTAATATTCATGTGCACAATTTGAAATACAATTTCATTTCATTTTTCATAAAGTAAAAAATTAGTGTTTTGATTGTATAAAAAAAACCAATCAAATCGGATCAAAACTGACAATTTTGATCTCATAGCAATAAATTATAATTTTTTAAAATTTTGCTGAATTTTGAATGTTATTTGACTAAATATTATAAGGCACTAGGCTGTGGTGAATCCTGTGTTATAAGTTTATGATTATATCTATGGATGTACCAAATGTAAGTTCATTTTGTTTAATATAATTTCTCTTGCATACTAATTGTAGGAAAATAGATGTTTTGATTTTTATAAAATGATTATCTAAATGAACAACAAAAAATTTAATTCAATTTTCACTTCGAAATTTGGATCTTTTGTTTTTATATTTGGATAGAAGAATCATCATCATCAAGTTATATATATATATATATATATATATATATATATATATATATATAAGTTGGTTATGAAAAGTTGGTAACTTTTGCTAGTTATGTGCAGTTAAAAGTTAGAAAGCTTTTATTTCTAAAATTAGGAATTGGTGTTAACTTTCAAATAACAACATTACATGCACTTTGTGTTAATATAAGTAACGTTGGCCAAAGTAAACTCACTATTGATTCTACAGTAAATGGGAACCAAGTTCCTCTTCTGTATATGTTTCCTTACAATAAAGAAAAGTATTGTAAATTTAATGCCATTGAAAATATGCTTTTTTTTTTTTCTGACTACAATTGATCTTGTAACTAAGTAGTACTCCTTTTTATATGAAATTTTGGTTGCATCCTTACTCTACTATTCAAGTATTCTCTTCCTGTTATAAATGATAATAAATACTTCACCTGTGATTTTTTAATTAATAAATTTAAGTCTTAAATTTTCAATAATTATATTTGACTCTGGTTTAATTTTTAGTAATAAACTAATTTAGATGATAGCTTCAAAATCTGTGTTACAATTCTCGTTATTTAATATGCTTGTAATGTGTATTAAGAACGTGTGTAACGTGTGGAATCTAAACTAAGTAGATGACCAGTATGGCAATACATACACAACTAGCCATCTCCCTCAATTACAGTTTGTAACAAATCTATCATAGTATTGGAAGCCAAAGCATAATTCCTTAAAAGCAATGTCATGCCATTCAAATCCCATGCTTCATTACAATATTAGGGATTTAGAATAGAAGTTGCAAATGTGTTGGAGCATTCTATTAGTGCTATGTGTAAAATATGGCTGGCTTCAAGTGAAAGAACGTTTATAATCGCCGCAATCAATCAGTCTCTCTTGCATCCACTGATTTCATATTTGCATGATATTTGATTAGATCCTATACAATGCTTGATATATTGGAAAGATAACTTCTATTTGTGTGGACAATGGTGCTCTTCAAATGAGCATGAGACATTCTGAAATAATGACACTCAGTTGATAGACAATTTGAAACGTCGAATAGCATGTTAATGCAATATACTCAAATAACACATGTTTTATTCAAGAAATTAAACTGAATATGCTAAAACTCACAAGGAAGCAATTATCATTCTTCAAATTAATAATTTATGCTTTATGTAGAGTTAGTAAACATTATAGTTATCTATAATAAGCATCTGCACTAAAATTATAATCGCTACAAATAAAATGCAAATTGTATAAATTTCACGAAGTTTGGATTGCCCCTTATTGTTGCATTTTTAACCAAAGTGTATTTAGCCCTATCCAAATTCTTTAATGATTAGAGAGCTCAAAACATTTTGTACAACAATTTTATTTTCAGTTGGTGGGTTGATACAAAAATGTTAAATATAATTTTTTGCTTTATATATAAAACTAAAAATAATTGAATAACTTTATGAAATTCCTTTGAAAGAGTAATGTGGACATAAAAACCTTAATAAAAATGAAGTCAAGCCTATAGAAGGGTTTTGAAGTGAACCTTCTTTAAAATGTGGTATTAAAATAATTTCTCAAGTATAAGAAATGTTAAAAGATAAATTTTTTAGAGAATTTTTTCCCCCGTGTTTTTTGGGGTTCCTAATTGTTAGTGATAAACATCTAACAGTTTTATTGCATTTTTAACTAGCACATAACTAGAACTTCGTTGAAAACAGCTCATATTTTTTATTAAAAATGTATCAGAAATATTCACCTTATTTTTCTGTATATAATCCGTAGATTATTTTCTAAAGGTTCTGATATATGTTGTGCGTATTATACACCGCCGTGAATAATCTAATAAAAAATCATTCTCCATGAGAAAAACTTCCAATAAGGTATTAAAAGAAATGCTGTTTGTTTTATAAAATAATTAATAGATGGCACCACGAAAGCTGTAATCAGTTATGTCCAATTTTACCTTCAAGAAAGAAAATGGTTCTTCGGGAGAATATTACAGTTGCTATTATCATTTTCATATTTTGTGTTGACCTGTTTCGTGCTGAAAATATTCAAGTTAGTATATCCGCATGTGAAAGCTAAAGCATAAAAATTATACAGCAGATTTCAAACTGAAAGCTATGTCGAAGACATAAAAATGGCGACAAACGTATTATTGTAAAGTGAAAAACTGCATGCATTGTACAAAAGAAAATGTATCCAATGCGCAGTTCGGAATTATTCATTTTTGTATTCTAAAATATGTCTAACCTAGTTTTAAAAATTACTGAAATTAAAAATCGATATGTTTCTATAAAATCATCTCGGAATTATCGTTATTGATCGATGTAGTGCTTTTATCCCAGTTTATCGCACTTTGCGATGCAGTGGATTCAAATAGGATCCAATCAGATGTTTTTACCATTCAATTAATATTTTTAATCGCGTACTGTGTATTCTTTTATTTTATGTGACACTCCATATCAGCAATGTATATTTTCGACTATTCGCCAAAAAATTACCGTGAATTATTTAGCACTTTTTTTTTCTTTTTTACTTGAAAAAAAGTCTTGAGGTTAATACGCTGCTGCGAGTTATATACAGGAAATCCAGACAGAGTTCTTTAATTTAAATTTTGCATGTGTTTATTATGTGCAAAAAAAAATTTAGTTGAGCTATTGTCCTCTATACTTTTATGAATTTTTCAGATAAATATATTATATCTCGGGGTTTTCACTTGTGCGAAAACACTTGATTGTTATTCTCTTAAATTATTATGTGGTACATAAGCAATACAATCCCAGAAAAAAATAGGTATTTATATATATAATTAAATTAGAATTATGTAGTTATATATAGGGCTTCAGTGACTCTTACTTCTGGATGATAAGGAGTTAAAACTTTCGAAAACTTAAATTTTAAAGAATTAATAATTCCACCTTCGCTGAACTTGACTGTTGGCACAATGAATTCTGGCAGGAGATGTTCTCTAGGCAGACTCCAGACCCTGCCATCCAAACGGTAAAGGGTGAACCTTGATTCGTCGTTCCAAAGAACCCTTTTCTACTGATCTACGGTCCAATTTCGATGCGTTTTTCACCACATTAACCAAGCATCGCGGTTGGACTTCGTAATCAAAGGCTTATGGGCAGAATCACGACCATGAAAACCAAGCAGGTGTGCTTTCTTACGGATGGTATTCATTGAGACAATACTCCCGGATGTCTGATGGAACTCCTCGCGAATGAGGGCCATCGGTAGGGTGTGATTCTTCCGAATTTCTGTGGACAGCACTCATCGGTCTCTAACTACCAGTTCCGTTGGTTTGCCGACTCGGGGCACATTCCGACTACACAGCTCAACTTCCACTTCTTAATCACATATATATAGGCCACTGTCGATTTTGGGTAATTCAGTATGCCCCTTAATGATCGACCACATTTGCGATACCCGACAATTATACCTTTCTCGAAATCTGCAAATTCCGAGATACGCTGCACCTTTCATGCGATTAATGCCGTTTCTGTTTCCTGCTCGATATATACCGGTGGAGGCCGTGACGTACCTCAGGACCGCTGATATCGTCATTTGCATAGGTGTCCAAATACTTATTGGTAGACAGTGTATTTCAAATATTTTTTTTCAAACTAATGATTGGATTTAAAATAAAGAGGATAATTAAATCAAAAAAATATAAATTGAAGAGGATCTAAATTTCTGATAGGAGACAATGAAGAATTTGGAGAAAAAGCTGAAAAGGAAAATTTAAAATTGCAACAATAAAATCAGCTTTAGTTTAATTAAAGGATACATTTTCATGAAATTTATGAAATATATGGTCTTTGTATAATTTAGCAGACACATTCCTGTTCTGCACTCGAGCTATAACCAATATTTTTCAATCCATTTATATAATAGAACGAAATAGTATTGGAATCGCTAAATTAAATAATAATAATATAAAAATAAAGTATAATATTAAAAGAAAATAAGGCCATTTTCCCCCATTCTTTAAACGCAGCTGGAAAGCTATAACGCAGCAGCTATATTACACAAAAGATTTAGATTAAAAAGCTTGAAAATTGTTATCTTCTAGAAAATAGCTTTCCAATAAACAAATTTACTTCTTGAACAAATTTCATTTTTTTTTTCTATATTTATTTATTATTTTATTTTTATTTATTTATTTATTTTTTTTTTTTTGAAAATTTTTATTGTTATTAAGATAAATATTTTACTTTTATTCCAAAAATACTAGTAATTAGAATTGATGTTAGGAAGTAATGACAAATCTCAAATGCTTAAAATAATTGTAACATTTCTAAACAATAAGATATTTGTTTTAAATTTTTCAAAGAAAAATTTCTATTGTTTGTACAAACTGTTGACAAAAGAAGTGCAGCAGCTTTTGTCAAAATAAAGTATACCAAAAACTCATTATTGTGTACATAAACTGATTAGCTCAGTTAAAAGAGTTGTAATTTTTTAACAATGCAGTTAGCTGTCGGTAACTAAAATTTTTACTTTACAATACGAAGTGGTTCGTTGATAACTGATAATTACAATAATAGAAATTCATATTCGCAATAATTTTTTTCCCGTTAGCCTTTTATCACTCAGGCATGATTTTCACTGATTGACTCGCCGTTATGTTCTATCTTAAAACCTTTTACTTATTTTATAGATAATTGATTTGAAAGGTACCATATTTTAATTTATTTTGCTTAAAGAATGAAAGTTCACAACAGGTTGAAATTTGGGGTACAAGACATAATGACTTAAATAATATAGATATTACACTCTTAATCAACGCCGAAACACTGTAACTCAAGCTATTAAAGACAATACTCAGATAAAAAAAAATGTTTATAGAAAATAAATACTTTTATTACATAACCTGTTCGAAAACAATACTATTTCAATAAGTTATAGAAATAACTTGTGTTTGTCTGCAGAGTCTTCTGAGGGAATAGTACAAAACGATAATAACGGAGTCCATTTGATTAATTAAAATTTTTTTAAGCAAACTCAATCGAGTTCTATAAGATTAATACTTTATCTTTCTTGTTTTCAAATATATATCCTGAAGAAATAATGAAAATTTTTTAAAATTTTACCACTGTTTCATACTTACTTATGATCAAGAAACATGGGATCCAAAGAAGCAATTTCTTTGTTATGTATTTTGTTTTGCCAATCAAAATTTCTTCATTCCTGTTATGTATTGTAGTTTGGGGTGGAATAAAAAGGTTGGTTTTAATAAGCTTTTCATAAATTCTAAATTAGAGCTGGGGTTAAATTTATTTAAATTATATTTATGAATTTTTTTTTTTAATTTCTTAAAAAAATTGCCATTAATACTTTACATGAATAGAAAAGTCTTCTAAAGTTCAATATTTTTTAGCAACTTTTTCGTTTTTAATTTATGTGTGGCACACTTCTTAAAACTTTCTTTTATTTATTTGAAATTCGTATATACGAATATTTTGATCGTCTTAAGAAACTATTACGATTTCTTTGATGCTATACAATTAATATGTATAGGACTTTCATTTCTAAAATATAGATATTTACTATAACAAATAACTCAAATTTATTTTTTTCTGTCTTAAAATAAATATCAATTTTTCTAAATCAAGGCGAGGCATTTTCTACATCTGCTTCTACTGTGTACATTTTTGAAGTATGGAATTTCAGAAATTCAGTATTAATGGCAAACAATAAAATATGTAAGGTGTAAAGATTACTTATTTTTTTATTACAGCTTGCTATAATAGCCGAAATGGTTTTAATATTTTTTTTACCTTTCTTGAAAAGAGAAGATAATCATATTAATTTTTGCCTTTTATTTGTACCTACAAGCCATGAGAGGAAATGAGTCAAAGATAATTGTTATTTACTATGTAGATCATTATAAAAAATTCCGAGAAATTCATAACGTGATATTTCATTATATAGTAATAAAACATTTTCACTAATTTTAAATTTTAGTCCCAAATACTATACTGCCACCTATAAATACACTAATCCGGAAATTCTGGTTTTCAAAATTTATAACATTTCTGTTTTTAAATAAATAAATGGCGCAACTGTCGCTAGTGGCAGAAGTTTGAACACAAACTTGAGACCCGAAATATTAAAAAAGTGAGTAAATAATGTATTTATTAGGGTATCTGAAGATGCAACCTAAGAGAGTGAAAAAATATGATAAATTGATATTATTCTAATAAAAAGTTGAATTTAATTAAACACATTTGTTTATCATTTCATCTGTTTCATCACTTTATTGAATCATAAGTTTTACATTGGATTAAGCCTAAATTTACATATATATTGAAATTGCAAATAATTGATACATATTAACACATAAATTTTTTTATTGCTTTGTAAAGCTTTGCTTTACAAGTTATTAAACTTTTATTTTACAAGCAACATTGTTGTAATTTATTAAATAATTATAACTGCAAAACTTCTTCATAAGCTATTGAAAATGGCGAATTTTTTAAACTTCGATATATACTGTTGTGCACCATCGAAATGTTATTTATAGCATATTTTACGCACACTAAATAATATAATATTTGTAATTATTGACCAAATAAATAGTTTTTTTGCTTCATTAACAAATTAATACAGTCATTTGGCGATTTTTGGCGTCATTTTCCAAAAACTATTCACTTGGCGAGACTTAATGGATTAGTGATTTTCATGAAATTCATAAGAAGTTTCTCTGTTTATTAACTTTTCTCTGATTGTTTTCAATTCTGTGAAATAAATCCTTTAACTTTTCTACTGTTATTTTAAATGTTGATGCACAAATATTTGCTGTTTTTGTTCAAGTTTAATGTTATTTTTTCCTTTACTTCCTTGTTTCATTAATTTTAGAACAAGCATGAAATTTAATGATAATTAAGTATAAGACTGTATATTAAATTTATTTTAGCGATTATAAAATAAGTTTTGGGCTTTTTTCAAAGCTGAATTTTAACTCTTCTTACTACTAGTTTTCAATTAGAATAAAATTTAAGCATCACTTCAAAATTAAGATTCAAGAAATTAAATCACTATTTTTAAATTCTTCGTTATAAATAAAATACAATTTATATTTGCAAGAATTCACCATTTTACTTTGTAAAAAAGCATGTTAGTAATACATGTGTACTGTAATATAGCAAAAGTATGTATGTTAAATTAAAGACAAACTTAATTGTGATTATAAACAAAAGTTTCATATATATTAGTCTCATATTTTTTTCTGTGTCTCATAAACTTATATTCAGTTACTAGTTTTTTTTTCTTCTATACTATAATTTTGAACTATTATTCCCTAAGAAATATCTCCTATTAAAATTTTTAAACTGAAATCTCACCTTTAGAGAGAGATGAATGAAATGTTGGTTTTAAAAATTATATATATATATATATATATATAATAAGCCAATAACAGGTTTTTCATTAAACCTTAATTAGAATACTTAAAAAATTGTGATTATTTAATATTTTTTTCAAAAAGTAAATTATCATGTGATAAAAATCTAATATGGAAAAAATGTTCTCTTAAAATATGATGGATTGATTTTCAAAATGATAAAGATATAATTCAAGCTTAAGACTAATATATTGTTGGATACATTGAAACATTAATGAAACAAAGCCATAAATTATTTATCAGAAAAATAAACTTTTTTTTTTGTTGCAATCTGTATTTTTTTTTCTCTGCTATGAATATAATGTACAAGAAATAAAGTGATTTTACTGATATGAATATGAATAAGATATACAAATGTATTAAACAGTACACTTTATTAGTGCAGTTTTATGTCTTATTCTGACTCTAATACTGTTTGTTCTAATTTTTTACTTATATATACTGAGTAATTAATCATATATTAAAAAATGGTACATATCTGTTGATGTAACAGCTTATTTTACTGATAGCACATTTTTAATTTAGCAAACTTGATAAAAATAATCTCTTCATCATTTGCATTTAATCATTTATGAATTTTCTTTATAATCCCAGGTATTAATTTTACATGAAACAATAATTGATTCTTAGAAACAGCAAGGAGGATTATAACCCTCTTAGTTAAGAATAGATCAATAATTAGCCAAAGATCTAGATTAATCTAACTTAATATATTATGTAACAATTTTATTTACCAAAAGGTTTATTTTAATTATAAAAAAAAATTATCTAGTTTCAAATCATATTAAAATCTTTCTTAATCTTTAATTATTTTATCCGTTAAAATGAAAATGCAATTATAAATGAAAGTTTATTTTTACTCCTCATAAAATTTCTAATCATTGAAGTTCCATGAGTAAAATTGTTTCCATGATATGAATGTGTAATTCTATAATTTAAATGAAATATAAGTTCATAAATGACAAAAAGTCAACTTGAATAATATAAAATAATTGACCAAAAAACATTTTGTCACACACCCTTATTAAGTACTACATTTTTTCTCAAGGAATGGAATTTCATTTATTTTATGTTATTTCGGTTTTATTGATTTTATATTGTTGGTTGAAATAATCATAAAATTTTGGTACATAAAATATATTTCAAATATTGAATTCCTTAAAATAGGAAGTTATAAAAGTAAGATTTTTTTTATTTTATGACTTATTAGTTTTAAAAGTCAAAAATTCTTAATAGTTCAAAGTATAGTTTATTAAATACGTTTTTGTAATTTTTAATTAACTTTTACAGCAATGCTTATTTTTCATTGCAAAATGCTGATATTATATTTTATTTATTTAAATACAAATAATATTTTATAATTATATAGAAACAAATAATGATAACATGAAGAAAATGTTAATCACACAAATAAACTTTTTTTTATCAAGGTCTAAATAATTTTTTTCAGTTTAATGAAATGTTTTATTTAATATTGTGGTGATAAAAATTTTTTTTATGGAGAACAATATGTAGCTGAATTTCATCTGTAAAATTCCAAATTACTTCTCTATAATTTCTGGACAATCTTTAAAATTCCATATTAGAAACAGAATTTTTTGATGGATATAAATCAATATTTTATAATCAGGAATTTTCTCTTCTAAAATAATCTGTTTCATACTGCTCATTTCCTGTTGTTACAAAAGTAACTTTCTTTGTTTTTAATAGGAATGTGCCAAGAAGCTTTTGTTTTTCCTTTGAAACTGGCGCATCAATCTTGGTTTTACTCTATCACTTATCTCTCTTAAAATCAGTAAAAGAAATTTTTACAACAAAAATGCAGCATTTCTTAATTCTCACTTTTGTATTGTAATTTTATTCCAACTTCATTATCACTAACCTCGCTAAGCTAATCAACGCCAATAATTTGATTTTGATCAAAATTACAAATTGGTATTTTGGAGACCATTTTATTTTTATATTCTTATAAAATTTCTTTAGTTTGCCTTAAATAATTGGTCTAGTATGCACTAAATAATTCATCATTCTTATATAAAATCTTTATTTTATGGAAATAAAATATTAAAAATTGAACAAAAAAAAAAATTACAACCCCTCAAATTTGTACTTTACTTTTCAATTACTCAACATGAATTTCAGCTGTATCTGTAACAAATATTTTCAAATAATAGGGTAATAAATGTTTTTGGAACACTTATAATTGTTACTGTTAAAAATGGTAACACTTAAGTTATCATTTTTAACAATATTTTAATATTAGATCTGATTATTTATATAAATTTTTTAAATGACTGATAATTTGTGTAGTTTTTATGAGTTTAAAAAAGTGTTTTGATTTGTATCTGTAATAATTTCTATAAAATATAATATTTTTTTTTTAGCTGACACTCATTGGGAACTATTAATTTTTAAAGTTTATGAAGATTTATTGCCATGCCTAGAAGAACTAGCCAAGCTGCAAAAAAGGAAACTGCTACTGATTCCAAGATTGAAGGAGTAAAATTTTTTTCATTTTTTATCCTGGAATTTTAAATTAATATCTATTTTATAGATACTTATATAATAACAATAATATGGGAGTTAATCACTTATGATCGCATTTATCTTTAAGTTTAATCGCATTTATCTTTAACTTATTCATATATTATAACTTAGGCAATATTACAAATATACATTGCCTAAGTTATAATATAGTTTGTCAGATTTAATTTCAAACATTTATATTTTTAATATATAAATAAGTAAACATTGCTGTTTTTTATTGGATTTTATATCTTTAATTTCCTTTCATAATTATTTATTTGATGTCCCAAAATTTTACATCAGTTGAAATCATTTAGCAGAAAATGTAATGACTGCAAATGAAAATGTTGATTGAAACATAGGTTTCCAGATTTCTTAAAGGAAAGTAGGGAATTGTAAAATGTTCACTTTGAATTCATCAATATAAACCAAACTTTTAAAATTAGTGTTTCTAATATTGGTTGTCACATCCAAATAAGAATATTTATAAAATGTCACAAAATTATAGTATTTATAAATTAAAAAATGTTGACCTTTTTTTAAAACTAATTCTAAGTAATGGATTAAATTATATCCATTACATCCTAAAAATAGAAAACCCAAGCTGTGCTTTTTGAATGGTTAGCACTTTGGCTATCCAGATTAATAGTTCATGGTTTGAAATCCCACCTTGGACCACAAATGAACACTTTTTAGTCATTTGGAATTCACTTTGAGCTGTTTGTTCTAGTTTAATTAGCCTTCATGTGCAAAAAATTATGTTTGAATGATAAACAAACCAAATATCCATGTGTATTTTATTATTCTTATAAATATGCTATGTATGATTTTTGTTGAATTTTGGTCAAAATGCATGATGGCCTATCAATAATTGATCACATTTTATCTGAAAACCATTCGAAAGCAGATGTTACATTATGTACAAAAGTGTTTTTGGTAAAATCACAGTGTATGTAATATGTTTGAGAGTGATTTTTCTTAAAAGATACCAACTGTAAGATGAGATGCTTTCACTTGTGGCCAATAACAAAAGGATTTTTTTACATTTGTTTCCACAAATTAACATAAACACGAAGAAAATTAGAATCTCAAAATAGCAAATACGTATACCATAAAAAAGTATATAAAACATAAATGGAAAATGCTGAAAAGTTATAACCCGCCATATCAACAATTACAGATTGCAAACTTTATATTAGTTTTTATTGCATGTCCAAATTTCAATGCTTATGCCTCAATGGAACAACCTCTTACTTGTCTCTTCAAAAATATGTTTCTATCATTAAGCATGTTATACCACAATAATATTTCTGTTTGTACTATACACATTGAAATTTTCCTTTCCCTGAATGTCATACTCTAATCTTCTTTCCACGACTTTATTTCACCATAAAAAAATGTGTTGTCAGATTTCAATTTTTCTTATATAAAGCAGTTAATGAATTTCAATGGCTTCCTATTCCTTAGTATATACCTTATTTGTTCTTCTGTTCTATGTAAGCTATTTCATTGTCAATTTGAACTTATCTGTTTCTACATCATAGAACCAAAATATTTGTTTTCTAAATCTATTATCATGAATAGATGCGATTACAGGTGACAATCAAAGGTGGTTGTCTGCAGTGTATACAGATACTTCATAGTTGCAGTCATTTAAACAGAATACTACAATAAAGCTGTATTTAATCACAAAAAATAAAGGTTAATACATGGAATTTCCTATAAGACAGTATGGTGAATTTGAGTGACTGATTAGACTGCAGCCTCTAAATTTCTGAATATTCTGAAAATTTCTGACCTTTCAACTTATTTAAAAGGAGCTATTCATTAATGTAATATCATGCTAATTTTTTTAATAATATTTTCTTTCTTTAAACTTTTAAGGAAGTGAAGTTTTAAAAAAATTTTAACATTTATTATTTAGCATTTACTTTAATTGTTTTCCCTCTAGAATCAAACAATTTTTAATCAAATATATATTTTTTTAGAATATTTATACGAACTTTTTAATACTTTTGACAAAGCCTAATATGTTTTAAATTTTATCAATTAATTTGTGTATTTAAAAATATTTTAGGCTGCTCCTAGGAGATCTGGTCGTTCTGTAGCAAAGCCAGAACTTCCTCCAGGAAAAGATGCATCACGATCTCGCCGCAGTTCTACAGCTGCTCAGACTGCTGCTTCTGTTGCGGATTCAAAATCACCAAAAGGCAGAAGTACCACTGGTTTACGCAGAGAAAGTACTTCTCCATCTGATTCACGTACAAGAGGTGGAAGGGAAGGGCTTGAAACCCCAGCAACTCGTGTGAAATCTACTCGAAGAAGTACTGGTCGTGTCAATTATAAAGAAAGTGATGGTGAAGAGGAAATTCCAACCCCTAAATATGATGAGAATTTCGATAGTGGAGATGAATTTGATGAATCTGAATCAGATGAAAAATCTAAACCTCGTGGTAGAAATAAACCAATTAGAGCAGCCGCGAAAGGTCGCGGCTCAAAAGAAAAGGCAGAAGGGCGTACACGTGGTCGAAGGGGTAGGCCTAGTAAGAAAAAAACAGAAGATGAGGAAGAAAGTAAAACATTTGATGTATCTGATGATAGTATGGAATTAGAGGTTGTTGCAACCAAAGAAGGAAATACTGGCAAAAAAGAAAAAGATGTTTCAAAATCTGGAGGAAGAAGACAAAAAATTGAAGTTATTGAAGAAAAAATGGATAGTAAACCAAAATCTTCACGAAGAAGTGCACGTTCTTCGTTGCATAAAGAAGAATCACCCAAGAAACGACCTTCCCGTTGTGTCCAGGCTAAGCGATATACAGAAGATGAAGAGGATGATATTGAAGATATCAGTGATGTGAAAAATGAAGAAAAAGAAGAAAATGAAGCTGAAAATAATCGAAAACGAAAGAGAGAATCTTCACCTGAAGAGTCCAACAAACGTATTAAAGAATCGGTAATTGAAGAAAAAAAGGAAACTGATGTAGAAAATGAAGTAAAAGAGGAAATCAAAGAATCAAAAATTGTAGATGAAAAATCTACAGACAATAAAACAACAGAAGAGCCGATGGAAGTAGATGAATGTGATTCGGGTATTGTTTCTCAAGATGATTCCAAAGCTCAAGAAGAAGAATTGTCTGAAGCAACTGTAGACAAAAAGAATGATGTTGATGAACAAAAGAATGAAACATTATCATTAGTAGAAGAAAAGATTGAAGAATCCAGTGAATTAAATGTTGAAAAATCAGAAAAAACATCTAATCCAGACAAGTCCCTTGATAACAAAATAGAACATTCAACATCACTTGAACCTGAAGAAACAAAATCTGCAAAAGAACTTCCAAAGGAAGATATATCGAATAAAAAATCCGAAATAGAAGTAATAAAAGAAAGTACGGCTGATGCTCCATCTAAACCATCCACAAGTGCTCAACAATTGGATGCTACCTCAGAAGAAACAAAGCAGTTATCTTCTGAAACTTCTTTAGAACCAGAGAAAACAACTCACAGTACTGAAGATATAAAAGAAACAAACTATTCAGAAGTATGTACAAATAATGCAAATGCTTCTCAGGAAAGTAAACCTGCCCTTGAGATTCCAAATGCTTCTGTAAATATGGCTACAGAAAACAGTGCAATTCCTACAACAAAATCTAATTCAGCAGAAACAAAGTCTGATCATACTTTAAATGGTGAAGAAAATGTTAATGAAGTAGTGAAACCTGTATCTGTTCCACAAGTTGCTGATGTTAATGTTGAGAATAAAGAAAATTCTGTGTCAAAAGAAAATGGAGCACATGAGGATGCCCATTTAAATTCATCTACAATGATTGACCAATATTGTTTATTACCTGGTCGCAAATATAAAGTTAATTCAAAATTGAAAGAAGGTATTTTGCAATCTGTTAAAGGTCAAACTTTTGGATTTTTATCTTACAATTTAGGATCAGATTTAAGTGTGCAAAAAGAGAAACTGTTGAATGAACTTCATAAACTCAATTCACAAATTATTTGTTTGCAACATGTACCAAAACAATTTTATAATTCAGTTTTAGAACCTAGTCTTGATGCTCTTGGTTATAAAAGTGTTTTCTGTCAACCTGAAGATAGTTTGAAGGGAATGGCTACTTTCTATAAAAATTCTTTATTTTGTTTAAGTGGACATTCAGATGTCTCTTTAAGGCGATTAATTGATAAGGTATGTTTTTTCTTTATGTATATACACTCTTAAGCATTTGCATACTAATATCTGTAAAACAGTTTAAATGGAGATATTAAACATTTTTAAATATATTTTCATGTATATAATGTGATGGCCAAATTTGGAATCTGTTAGATGTAGCACGTGGGATATTATATTTCACAATGGAATTTTTAAGTAACATATTAAAAAAGTTTTTAATAATTATTTACAATCATTAAGTTTGAAACACAATAGATGTTTTTCCTTCAATGGACAGAGCTATACTACCTAGATTTTAAGTTTAAATTTTCTCCATAAAAATTGTTTTAAGACTTAAATTATGAGATGGGTATAATGGAATTGGGCCCTAATGATACTTTTTTGATTCTTTGTTAGCTTAATTGTGTTGCTTTACATAGAATCACCTACAACAGATTCTTTACTTGCTTGTTATGTTAAGTTTATATATAAGAAAATTCTTCCGCACTCAAATGGTTAAGTATCATTTATAGTTCATGTTTCATTTCCATATAACAGGACAAGCAAAATATGAGTCTTCTAAATTCTTAATTCAAATTTTTTTTTTTTTTTTACTTATTAAGTTTGTTTTTAGTTATTTCTAAAACCAAAATACATTTGTTTGCCTATAGCTAAGGATAGATATTCAATGAATTTAGTTTTATCATTATTGATGGCAAGGCTCGTATTTGTTGTGGCAGTAGTTTCAAGTGGTGGGAAGACATAAGTTACTGCTTTTTCTGACATTTCAATAATATTTATGTCATCTGCATAAGCCAATAATTGATTTAATATATTCCATAAAATGTCCCTTTGCTCTAATCTGCTATCTTTTATGTATTTCTCTAATGTTAGATTAAATAGCAGACAAGCAAGGGGATTCCCTGGGCATAAATTTGTTGAAAAAAGTTCAGATGATTGGCTTTGAATTTTAACCCTGCATCTTGTGTCTCTTAATGTGGCTTTAGTTAAATTGATAAACTAGTACAGATTCTAAACTAAACCCATTCCCTTAACAAGTATAAAAATTATAAAAGAATAAAAAAATAAAAAAAAAACTTTTTCTGAAATGTTTTTTTTTATTTAACTTTTTTGTTTTAATTATGGTTGTTAATTTTGAATTCATTCATGCATTTCCAAATGTTACTATTTAATATGGGTTAATGCTGGGTAATGTGAACAAAAAAAATTTTGTTCCCCAGCATTATATGCTATATGTATGACATATAATACTGGTAAACTGTTTTTTTTTCCCTCTCAAATGAGAATATTTTTGAAATCAATAAGTTTCTTATTTAATTGAAAATCAACAAAAATTACCTGGCCGACAATGCTCACAATTAATAAAATTATGAAAAGTTACTCTTTGATCATTTGTTCAAAATATCTGTGTTGTTACTAATGACACTTGGCAATGCCAAGCCTGCCTGTCAGAGACTGGGCGAATGAAGTCAGAATGAGTGTCTTCCGTTTTTGAACAGAGCATTCTCATACAAAAGTGGAAGTATGATTTTTGGCTCTTAGATGGCAGCAGCATCTGGGTCTTACAGTTTAGAGATTGGGAATATGGAGGACATTTGCGACCTGACATATTTTACTTGCACCATTCGCCATCAGTGAACACAACGCATCTTCAGCTAAGCCGGGATTTGAACTCACTATCTTCCGATAACGAGAACATTGCCCTAACCAACCAGGCCAGATAATGTGTTGGAAAAATTGATTTTCTTAATTCAATAAGAAAATTATAATAAAAAATTTTAGGGTAAATATTTTGTCTATTTTATATTGTAAAGGTGTTTTTTTAATTTTTTATGATGATCAAATTAAAATAACCTTAAGATTTCCTCCTCCCAGTCGGATATGTATCATTTTAATCCAACTGTGAATTGATTTATAACAGTTGAAAGATTGTGTGAATATTTTCATTTAGATAAAAACGGCATTCACCTTATTGGCAGTCTTGCTTTGAGATCCCAAGATATTCTATTAAGAAAAGATACCAATTGAATCAATAAAATCTTCAGTTTCTAATATTAGCCATTTTGTTGAAATGTAGAATTGATTTTTGGAAAGACTAAAATTCGCTTTCTTCTAATCCAGTCTTTATAAGTTGACCAATTGAGACAATTGTTCTAGTGGTGCGATAACTAAGTGGTTAAAAAATGACAGAACAATAAATTAAATAAGTTTGTCTTAACCTGTCTGCTTGTTATGTTTAATTGAAAGATCAGTTATTCAAATAATTACACTTACTGAAAGAACTATATCCGAATATTGAAAGGTCTACTTTTGCTATCTCTCAATTTAATATTAGTACATGTGTTTTCAATGAATCATTTTGTTTTTGTTCCATTGATATTTTCTATTTCAGTTTAAAATTATATATGAATATTTATCGATTTGCATAAATGTTCTTTCTTTATATGTAATGAGAATGTACATGGGATTTCTTCAGATTTTTATCTGTTAAAGTTTCTAATTAAATAATAAATGGAACAATGTTATCAAATTCCAATTATTAAATAATACATGGAACATTTTCGTAAAATTTTCATGGCAAAAAAGAAGAAAACACCTTTAATGATTTTTATTTGATATTCATCATTCTTGTTTATTATTTCTATTTAATATTTTAATTTGTTATTTCTAAATTAAATTGAGTTAATAGAATGACTTAATTTCTTAAAATTAATTTAAAAAATCTTATAATTATTTTATATAGTTGTATAAATTATTTTTTAGCTTTTTAGTGTAATTTATTAATGTAATATTCCTTTTCATTTAGGAACTGGAAACATCATCTTTGGACCAGACAAGTAAAGCTGCTATTAAAACACATATTAAAAGGTGTGGTTGTGTACTTTTTACATCTTTTTCTTCTGTTATTGGAACTCAAACTATAACCGTTGTGAACGTACAAATTCCACCTTCGGACTTAAGTACACATGCATTGCAGGTAAAATAATATTTTAAATATGCTTAAGTTCTGGGCAAACTATCATTTTTATATAATTAAATTTAAAATCCTTAAATTCAATTTGACATTAATTATAATATCTGTTAATAAATTTTTACATACATTGTTAAAAAAAAATAATTCTTTTTAATTAACATCATATTTTAAATCTTGTCTTAATTATAAAAATAGAAATTTGTTTTCTAATTTGTTTGACATAAAATTAAATTGCATTTTTCAAAATAGTTGTAATTGTAGAAATTTTTGTATTACTTAAATCTTCAATGCTGTTTAGAATTACTCGGAATTCATACATTTAAAGTCAGTTACCAAAAATATTTTTTAGTACTTAATCAACTTTTAACTAAAATATTTATTAGAAAATAGCCAATACATTAATTTTTTAAAAAACTTTACTTTAAAATGTTTTATAGGTGTCCTGCTTGGCACGTGAAATTATTAGAATAAATGGTGGGACAAATAAGCCTCTTTTGATTGGTGGAGAATTTAATGTCCTTGAAAATGATGCTTCTTATCAACTACTTAGAGATGGATATCTTAGCAATGACAAAATTGATGAATTGCAACGAAGGAAAGATATTGCAGTACCTGAAAAAGAAGTATTTATAAATTTTTTTCGTTATATCTGAAATATAATTTTTTATTAATATATTTGCTTTTAGTATGCTAGATTTCAGTTTAGGAGTTTTTCTAAGGAGTTTCTTTTCTTTTTGCTCTCTTATTTTTCTTTTTCATCTTTCTTCAACTAATTTTATTGAAATTTTACAAATATCATTTTGTTTTGATTTATCTTTTCATGCTCTACATATATAATATTTACAAAGCACACAATAAAACGTAAATGTTTTTCTGAGAGATTTTAAAAAAGATTAAAATATGAAAAAAAATTTTTTTTTTATTTGTTTCACTTCCTTTGCATATCTGTTTTGAAGTAATATTTGAATTTTTTTTAAACACACACACATGCACATATATATATATATAGATAGATTCAAATTTGTTCTGATGTAAAAATAAATTTCATTTATTTAGTTAATCATATAGTAAGATGTCTCCCTTTTAACTAAGTCATTGTTAAAAGGTGCTTATAAAGTGCATTTTTAACATTTATCATAATTTCTGTTCAAGACAATTTTTCAAAATTTAGTTAAAAGTAAAAAAAAAAGTTGTTACTCAAGAGGGAACTTGATATTTTAATAGGTTGTTTGTTAATTTATTTTTTAAAATTTCTGTCAGTAAAAATTTTTCAAATTTTTTATTATTTAATGTACTTTGATCTCTGTCATTTAGTTTAAAGAAATGTTTACAAACTTTTCGATTGTAGATTACTGTCTAAAGTAAACTATATATTTATCCTTATTTAAATTATCAATTATATCAAAATTCAGTAAAATTTTGGTTTTCAGTTTTAATTAAACAATAAGTCTTCTTAATGGAGCTGCGGTATTAGTCTACATAATTTAAAAATAGGGATCCAGAAATATCATTTCTCTTGAAGAACCTTCACAACCTTTTTACAGTCCCCCAAAGTAGTATCAATAAACATGACTGATGTTCGTCTGAATAAAATTCTGCGTGAATGACTTTCTAAACAAGACTTGTGGTTTTAATTATACTTCATTAATGTTTCTAAAAGGAAAAAAAGAATTGACAGTAAACTTATTTGGTCTATCAATGTTTTACAAAAATTCCTAATTTCAATTAAAAAATTATTTTTATAAATTTTTCATTTTATATCAATTTAATTTATTAAATGTTTTCTGATTCTAACTTTTTAAATATTTGTAATAGGGAGAAAAATCCCTTGATGCCAAATCATTTACTGCAACAATTGCTTTCATTTATATGATGAGTTTACTGATGTTATCCATGGAAAATCAGAAAAAAATGGCAAAAATTCAATAAAATTGAATTAAAATAATTCAATAAATATTTCGTTCAATAAAATGAAAACTTAAAGTGTTAAATTGATATAGAATAAAAAAAAAAGGGGGGAAATACATTTAAGAATTCATATTTTGGATCAAATAAGAACATTGCATCATTAAATATATTTTCCATTTAATAATATTCATTTACGTGCAATCTATTTTTTTATTATAACAATTTTATTTTATAAATACTTAAAATATGAAAGATTTCAATACATCCTTTATGTATATGTATGTTAAGAAATGGCAACATTTAGTAAATATCAGAATTGGAAAAAAAATCCTATTTTTCTCTTTTTTCACAAAGCTAAAGTTTTAACTAAGAGATTAATATTATTTTGAGTTAAAACCACAAAAATAGTCAACAAAAATACATATTTAAAACATATAGTAATTAATAAAAAAAAATAAAAAAACACTTAAGATAGTATTATATACAAGCTTAAAAATTGTCTCTTTGTATAACTTGTCAAGTTTATCGACAAAGAATCAAATGATAATTTTTTTTGTAAAAATATAATTATACTTAAAAAATATATACTTTTATTACATTTTTAAGGAATTAAATTTACATAAATTTTATTAAGATTTTCATATTTTTTAAACATGTGAATATTTTATTAACTACATGTAATGTATTGCATTTAACATTGATTTATTTTCTCAATATGGGAAGGAAATGTGTCTGCATTGAAGATAATGTTTTAAATTAGTAGTATCAGTGTATCATTGAGAGTCCAATAAAATTAGATAGGCAACAACTTTGCTGATATTCTCTTCATGCTTCAAGAATTGTCTTTTAAAGAATATACATAAAGACAAATTCAGTTCAATACTGAGCTTTTTCAATATTGCTGCATAAAGAAAGATTGCCATCATTCACTGTAGTTTGATTGGTTGATAGAGCATTCTACTCCAGATCCGTTTATTCCTGGTTCAATTCTCAGCAATCCAGTTATCCAAAGACTTGAATTATCATTTATAATTTGTTACTTATTATAGTCCAAAATCTTGATAATTCTAGGACTTACTTTACTATTCAAGCTAAATGTTTCTCAAAAATTCTACACAGGCAGAATTTTTGAGAAACATTTAGCTCACATTAACATTAGAACACAGAGGAATCCCTTCATTTGAGTAGAACAAAGAATAGAACATTTCTGTTCTGTTCTGTTCTTGGGCAAGTATCTCAAGTTCTAATGAATCCAATTGCTGTTTAACTTTACCACATAATTATTTCTATCTTTGTGACAAATTTAATGGAGGCACTGAGTATGTTACAATCTTTATAATTGAGAATAAAAGTGACCAACTTTGCAGAAGCCTACATTTAAAGGAATGTCTCCAGAATTTGGACTTTATTCTCCAGAAAATAGAATAATGCCAGAAGATACTATGCCCTTTGTAGTGACTTCGACGTGCCAACAATAGAGGAACCCTTCTCTCTTCCATGCAACACTTGAAGAAGACAACCCTTTGAAATGGTTGATGGATTATATTTAGATGGATAAATACAATAAGTTAGACAATATGATGTGCCTTGAAAATGTTTATTTCTTTCTAAGCAGTACCACCAAACAGTGGTGTCTCAACTACAAGGACTACCTGAATTTATGATAGGTGTTTAAAATTGGATTAGGTGCACTTTTTAGCGATCATCAAAATGTATGTATTCTTATATACAAAGTCTCTTAGGCCTCTGCCAAGAAATTAATCCAACAATCTTTGAAGGTGAAAAAGTGTCGTACCTAACAAAAGGTATAACAGAGTACATTAACAGGTCCTATTGACAAAAGAAGTCAACACTACTGCTAATTTCCCTTAAATGGTGAAACTGCTAATACAGGAGAAAATTGAACAGTAAAAGTTTGAGAGACTTCTAAATGTAGAACCAGTGGCAGCTATAAAAGACTAATCCAATTTAGTGTCTTTTATTCAAAGAATTCTGCAAGAAGATGTTCATCAAGCGATCATATAAACACATGAAACTAATCCTTATTTGAATCCTTATTCCCAATCCTTTAAAGAAATGGTCCAAGACAAAGTTGAAATGTCTTTCACCGGCTTCAGCCAAATCTGGTAAAACTCGACTACAAACATTTATCAGTGTACCTAGGCGATCAAGAGTTCCTTCCCAAAGATACTGATAACATACCAATTTGTTTCCATTGTGGTCATTCTAGACTTCTTATATGCTACTGCAGGGCTATTACATATTTCACAGTTATTGACATCACTCACAGAACTTTGAATTGGAGAAGAAACATGCCGACCTAACATCATTCATCTTTTTACGTCTAGTTCAACCAAAGGCTGCTCTTCAATATGTCATTTTTGACCGTCAATCCTGTCAATCATCTCCCAACCATAGGAATGAGGGAAACTAAACTGTTTGACCTTTCGAGAAAGTGAAGCCATGTGTGGTGAAAATCATCCATCGGCTGCAAAGGTGTCGGGTAACCAGCTAAACATTATAATGAATAATGAGCCAATAATTGCTCTCGTGGATTTTGGTGCTTCGTTTTCCATAATCTCTGATAAGTATCATCGATTTTTAAAGGAGGTTCTATTTTCTGGAGCCAAAAACATTGTGCTGAAAATCACATATGGAAGTTTTGTTCAGCCAACAGGAAAATATATTTTGCGTGTTTATATAAAAAGCCTAGAATTTATTATTCTGGCACATTGTAGTCATGATATTATCTTTGGATAGGACTTTTTAGCAGCTTCACAAGCTGTGATAGACTGTTGACAAAGTGAAAACTATTTTAGAAAAAATTTGCCAAGATCCTGCAGCTTTGGATGTCTGGAAACTGTATGCCATAAAGGACTTCAAACTTAAGCATTGTTTTTTTTTTAACCAAAATAGCAGTATCAGGAATCCCAACCCAAAGAAGCATAAATGTAACCATAGGCAGCAATAAACACTTAGTTTTTTAGAGGAGTATTGCTGTACTATCCATGATGTCCTCATCCGATAATGGACAAATTGAGAAAGCTGATCTGGTACTTAATCCAAAGAAGTACCTTTTTGTAGCCCGCAAAGAAAAATACTGAATCATCTTGTATCTGGGAGTGGTATTTGTCCAGATCCTGACCAAGAGAAAGCTGTAATCAATTTTCCTGCTCCAAATAATGTATATGATTTGTTAAGTTTTCTTGGATTTTGTTCATGCTTCTGAAGGTTTGTTAAAGGCTTTTGTTATCTCGCCAAAACTTTGCAGTTGCTCCTAAAAAATAAAGTTCCATTGGGATCCTGAAGAGATAAAAAACTTTTGAGAATTTGAAAGAAGCTCTCACATCTGAATCAATATTGGGAATATAAGTTGAAAATGCTGCAACAGAAATTTATACAGATGCCAGTGGGTATGAAAGTGAATAGAGACACCCGACAAATTTCTAGCTGTTACTACAAACCTGAATCTTGTAATCAAACAGAGTAAAGACTCCGATCTTGCCAAATTGAACCCTTCAAATAACTCTTCTACAGATAAAAAAAAAACATTTGAATTAATAGGGTCCTTTGCAGAAAGAATTTTTTCCAGATGAAAAAATGTTGTTATCAGTCATTCCCAAACATCTACGATTTAACATACTTATATGTTTTCGCAGCAAACCCACTGCAGGACATCTTGGCTTTGCTAAAACTTATGACAATACACAAAAGTTTTTGCTGATTTGAGATCAAAACATTGTTCGATGTGCCAGGCATTGTCAGCAGTGCCAAAGGAGAAAATCCATTCTTCAACAGCCACATGGACACCTAATTACCAACTTTGCTACCTTTCCACTGCATTGGGGTTGATCTTCTCGAGATATTTTCAAAATCTACTTGAGAAAACAAATGTATCATTGTCTGCATTGATTACATAATGAGATCAGCTGTCACGAAAGCCTTACTAATGAGTGAGCGCAAAGAAGTAGCCAAGTTCTGATTAGAAGAAATTATTATGAGACATGGAATTCTTAGAATAGTTATCTTTGTTCGCAGAATTGTTTTCCAATCCAGACTTGTTTCAGTTCTCATCGAGTTGTGTAATGTTAATCATTGTATGACTACAACTTATCAACAACCAAATGGACTGATAGAGTGCTTGAACAGGACTTTGGTTAATATGTTATCCATGTATGTTGCTACTGAGCAGAAAAATTGAGACGAAATTTTACTATTTGTAACATTTGCTTATAATCTTGCTAAACAAAAGGTGACAGGTTTTACACCATTCTATTTACTTTATGGTCATGAAGCCAAAATGACACTAGAAACAATATTACCATTCTGTCTTAATGTGAATGATGATTACATCGACAAAATAGTTGCCAAAGCTAAAGAATCAAGACAGCTAGCATGAATGCAAACATTGAAAGTACAGGATAAAGACTGTCAGTGTTATGACTCTAAACTTAGAAAAGTATCCTATGAGCTTGGAGATGGTGTATGAGTCTATATTCCAGTATGAAAAGTTGGTGTTTTGGAGAAATCAGGAAAAAATATTTTATACCTTATCATGTGTGACCTATAAAGTACAAGGTTTTGATCCTGTCTCCCAAAGAACGAAACTGAATAGCATTGTCCATGTATTGCGTATGAAGCCATACCATGATCTGACTAAGAAAATAGGAACCGAAGACAGTTAAAGTTAGGATGTTCTTATAGGAAAGAAAGCAAACACAAGAGTCAATTACAAAGGACCATTGACAGGTTTGAGAATAAAGACTTGAGATGCTGTCTTTTTTAAAGAGAGGAGCAATGCCGCTTTAAGATTCCTATCATTCACTATAGCTTGGTAGGTAGAGCATTAAACTGCAAATCAGTTCATCTCTTGTTCAAATCCCAACAGTGCATTTTATCCAAAGACTGGAATTTTCATTTAAAATTTTTTACTTATTATTTGTCTAAAATGTAGTTGATTCTAGGATTTTCTTTACCATTTGAGCTAGATGTTTCTCAAATGTTCTGCCTGTGTTTAAAAGATCTGTCCCTTTAATTGAGTTCAGTTCTCTGTTCTGTTCTTGAGTGAGTATCTCAAGTTTTAATGAATCTGATTGTTGTTAACCTTAACTGCGTAGTTATTTCTATCTTCGTGACAATATTCTGAGTGTTTTGGAGCTTATAATCTATTGAATTACTGTATAAATTGTATAATTCAATAGTGTTGTCATTTTAAAACTTAGTTATATTACTGAAGAATGCCTTGAATTAATTATATATTGTTAAAAAAAATTATATAAAGAAACTAATTTTTCATCACATACTATAGGTTTTTAAGATTTTCTTCAAATTGATCAAATGTATTTATTTACTATAAAGATTATAAAAACTTTTTTGGAAATCTTCCATTTAATAGAGAAAAAGCAATTAGAATGTAAAAAAAAAAATAATAAATAATAATAAATAAATAAAATCTACAAAATTATTAGTTTGCTTCAAAAGAAAATAGAAAAAATAATAATTTAAAAAAATGTTTTCATTATTAAATTATTAAAAATGGAGTACACTTTGAACTCCCAAACTTACAAACATGTTCTGCAGTTTAATTTGGCATATAAAGACGTTAAATTATTACACCAAATTTTTCAATTGAGAGGAAGTACAATTTGATGTGAATATTACCGAATTTCATTAACCTTCTCCACTGTATACCTCTTTAAATATTCAAAACTAAATATTGGAGTTCATGTTTTCATAAATCCTTCAAAAAAGTAATTTATATGACTTGATTATATTTTATTTTGATAGTCACTAGCTATTTCACCAATTATTCACCATTCTTATGCTGAATTTCATCAAAAATCAATAATATTATTTAAATTTTCATTTGTGGTTTGAATTAAACAGCAAGTTATCATGAAACTTTAATTCATCAAAAAATTAATAAAAAAGAATGACAAAACATTTCACAATCATGAATTTATTCAAGGATTATCAAGTGAAATAAATAAAACAGCTAAAAAAAGAAAAAGAAAGTATTCTTAAATATCTTTATTCTTATTATTAACAAATGATAAAAAGTAACAATGTAATATTTTTCAAATTTAAAGTTTTTTAATCAGGGAAATTTCTTGAAGTAATGAACACTGTTTCATTTATTGTTTTTATTAATAGTGTGAATTTTTTTTTTTTTTTTTTTTTTCCTTCTTCTTCTTAAAAGGTTTTGAAAATTATAGGCGGTAAAATTAAGGATTTGTTAAAATATTGTTGAAAAAAAAGTGTTTTATAAACCTAAATTGACTAAATGAAACATTAAAAAAAAGAAGTAGTGGTGATTTATTATTAAATGATATTTTAAAATATAAATTTCTGTAATTTTTTTTTTTTTTTTTTTTTTCTATACAAGAAATTTGAAACAAAACATTTAAAAATCTTCATAAATTGACATGTTTATTATTTATTTGTAGTTTATCATTGTTTATTTATATTTTTGGGAGGTGGAGTAAATTTAAATTTCCAATAAGCTTAGCCAATTAGAAAATGTTGGAAATTTTTCTTTCATTATACTTTTTTTAAAATTTTTTATTTGTTAAATAGGTTTCTTAACTAAAAGTTATTTTAATTCATATAGAATTCATCATTAGTGGATCTCCTGTGGAAATCTTTCCAGCACCCGTCCTCAAATTTATGCAGTTGTTATAATTCTGTGTTGGTATGTAATGATTTTCAGTATAGTTATTGAATAAAGTTTAAAAATTTTGCATAATATAGAAAAATATCAAAAATTCAGAAATAAGCGGACAATTTCAAGTTATTGTTTAAAATTGTTCATAAGACTCATGTCAAATATTTCTTTTCATAAATTTTATGAACATTTTATTATACAATGAAATTCAAAATGCATCTGTAAGTGGTAGATAAGACTCTTTTTTATTGGAATAAAAATTTTTAAGGTAATTTTAGTTAACGGTAATTTTATTATTGGTTTAAGAATAAACAGTTTTATTTTATTATTATTTTTTATTTTCTATATCTGAGTTTAATTTGAAAGGTTCCTTTTATTTTATTATTATATGAGAGGAGTTCAATCTTTAAATTTTTAAATCCAGAAATTTTGTTTTAAAACTAGTGTAAAATTCTTCCATAATCAGTTTTTCTTAGAAACAAAATATTGATATTTCTTGACTAGAAATATTTTGAAAAACAATATAATTTAATCATTTAGCTGTGTGTGGCTGGTTATATCTACAGCTGTGGGAATTGAATGCTTGACAGCTGTCAAATGAACTTTCACAAGTAAATGATTATTGATGTAAATCAAAGCTGCAAAAATTTTGTTCATCTTAGAATCGTAATCTTTGTTGATGATTAAATTGGATTATCCTTCAAATTTAAAAATCATCCATCAAAATTTGCCAGCCTGTTACTGCCTAGGATTGTCATCTTTTAGAAAAATCAATTGCGACTAAGATTGAAAATAAATGTCTTGATTTGTTCTTTCCATCATTTTATGCATTTTAAATAATTGTAAAATTTATGAACTATGCAGTATCAATGAAAATTTATAATATATAAAAAAGTAAAAATAGGTATAATTGTCTATGTTATTTATTTATTTTTGTTATTCAATGAAAATAATTGTTTATACTAAAAGAAAAAGATGTGTTTATTACTTGTGAAATAAGCCTTGTCAAAATTTAAAAACTGTAAATTTTTTAATTTTAAAATAACTAAATGTGATAACAGCTTAAAAGAATCATCGTTGTGTTTTTTTTTTTTTTTTTTTTTTTTTTAAATAATAGTATCTTTAATGACTTTTAAAAAAGATTACCATCTTCAAGTAAATGATTAATTTTCTTCTAAGTTTATTCTAAAGATAACAAATTGAAATAATTGCAAGTTTAAATTTGTGTCATTTAAAAATGTTAATGCTAATGAAAATATTTTCAAATTAATTGTTGATTACTGGATTCTTCTCAAATTAAAAAAATACTGAGTTTTAGTTTACTGAATACTACATTAATTAAAAGCTAATTGGAAAAGTCCAATTAATTTTTTACTTAAATTCTATTTGAAAAAGCTAATTGGAAATTAAAGTTCATTAATGAATAATTAATAACCCACATTTATATGTTATTATTGTAAATTAAAAGAAACAAATAAAACATTTTTAGATTAATTAGTGCTTGATGTATTGTTTGCAAATTAATAAAATTATGATAATAAACATGGACAAATCTTACTCCATCTTGATTTTTTTATTAATCATTTAACTGTGTATAAGTCTTAGATTGGTACCATGATTGATGCTGCATCATTTGTAAATGAACTTGGAAATAATAAAAATTTATGACAAAATGCAAAATTTCTATCTAAAATTTGCTATAATATTCTCACTCTTCATTTTGATCTCTATACATTTCTGAATAATGGAATAAGGGATAATAGTTGGTATGTATTAAAATCCAATTAATTTTATTGTAAGCTTTTAAAAAACTTTTATTTATTTTTTTAATATTATTGGAATTGAGAAAATAATTTGTGTTCAAATCAAAAGTGATTCGCTATTTATCGTAAGTCAAAGATTATCAGATGAGGTATCTGATTGTACATATTTTTGTGATTAGCCTTGTATGTATATATTTTTAATTTTTTTTATTCTAAAGATAAATTAAGATATTTATTTAGTGCATCAGTGCACTTAATGACATTGTATCACTGTGCTGAAAATTTATCTAGAACTTTAAAATCAGAAAACAAAGATCTTAAATATAATTTAATATTTTTTTTTTTTTATTTGAGAAAACAAAATTATCTCCCTGTGCACCAAGGAATATCACACAGGGCCCGAAGGTACAACTAATGCACAACATATTATCTTAAAGACAAATCATGAGATGAAAATAAATATATATATATATATACAAGAGGGGAAAAAAAAAGAAGTTAAATTACACAATGGATAAATTTTTTGAAAAGTACAAAAGTCTCTTTCTTCACAAGGTCCGACAAAATTGGGGGCCATCTATTATTCAAGTATTTGCGAAGCTCGTTCCTTTCTTGTGAGACCAATGGGCATTCAAGAAGAATGTGAGAAGGATTGTCAATCCCAGAGTTGCAGCTGCATACGTCACTGTTTTTGATATGAAAACGATGGAGGTAGCTATTGAACTTCCCATGTCCAGTGAAGAATTGGGTAATTTTAAAGTCAGTATGGAACCAGTGGCTCTTAATTCTGAAGAAAACTGTAGGGAAAAAAGATTTAGTCCACTTACAATTGGGAGAGGAGACAAAACTTGAGTTCCATTCTGTGATTATGTTCTTTTGGGCAATGGATTTAAAAAAAGACTTGGGAAGACTAGTATTGAGTTTATTTGTAAGTGATAAAGAAGATTTGGCCAAGAAATCTGCTCTTTCATTACCATACACACCACTGTGGCCCTTAACATGAGAGAAACGGAAGGAGATATTTTTAATATGGCACATATGAATAAAAGTCTGGACTTCTACAATGAGTTTTTCACAACTTGTTATATCTTGCAGAGCCAGAAGGGATGACATCGAGTCACTGCAAATTAAAAAAATTTTATAAGGCTTGTCTATGGCATCTTTAACAGCAAGATTAATGCAGAGTAATTCCGCTTGGAAGATCGAACAATAGTCATTAATGCGGTACGTCTGATGGCTCACTTCAAAACCATTCTGAAAACATACATAGGCAAGGCCTACTTTTTCGTTAACCTTACTCCCATCTGTAAAGTAAATAACATCGTAGTCTGCTTCCTGTATGTTATCAAATGCAACCAGGGGAGCAGGAGATCTTGTCGATGGATGAGGTAGGGAAGAATAATTCAGATCACCATTAAGATGGTTAGAAAAGGAGTCTGGAGCATAACAACAAGCTTCATTTTGACAAAGTATGACAACATCAAGAGGTGGAAGACCAGAGAGAATGAAGAGAGCATCATAACTGACTGTTCTGTATCCTCTAGCAATTCTCAAGAGCAGTCTTCTTTGTATTTTCCTGATGAGTTTTCGGTTTATTTTTTTCTTCAAACTGTCTCCCCAGATTCGTGAGGCATATAGAATAACGGGAACAATACCTTGTTTATAAATCAATTTAGCAACTTCGAATTTAATACCGTGACTATTGCTACAAGCTCTATGTAATCCATTTGTAAGAATGTTACTCTTAGATAAAAGGTATTTTATATGTTCTTTCCAATGAAGTTTATTATCAACAACAACGCCAAGATATTTAATGTTATCAACAACTTCCAGAAAATGGTTACCCATAGCAAGATTGATAGTGGCATCATTGTTAACTTTTTTGTGAATCATCATTACTTTGCATTTCGTATAATTGAATTCCAACTTGCATTGTTGAGCCCAATTATGAACGAAATCAAGAATATTTTGAGCAGTACTGCATAAGTCGAGAAAATTCTTGTTCTGGACAATTATGAGAAGATCATCAGCGAAGGCAATTTTCCAGCAATTAAATTCATTCAATTTTTTCAATAAATCATTCATTATTAAGTTCCAAAGAAATGGACCAGAGACAGAGCCTTGTGGACATCCTTTTTGTATATTTACGACTTTCGATTTATTGCCAAGAGTGAGGACTGCAGTTCTGTTGTTCAGGAAACTGCGAAAAAGATTGAGAACATTTGATGGAGTATTAGCCTCTTTCAGTAAGAAAATGATAAATGGCCACCAAGCATTATCAAATGCTCCTTTGATGTCCAATGAAAGGAGAATGGTGAATAAATTTTTCTGTTTCCCTTCCTTTACAATATGAACAAGTCGCTGAAGTGCATCTTCCGTTGATTTTTGTGGTGTAAATCCATATTGGTCTTTACTAATATAATTGTAATTGTTAAGATGCCATCGTAGTCTGTTCGTAAGGAGTTTTTCAAGGCATTTTCCAATACAAGGTAATAAGCTAATACATCTAATATTCTTAAGATGTGGTCGATTTGATTTCAAACATTTTGGAATTAAAACAACTTTAGCACATTTCCAAAGAGCAGGAAAGAGAGAAAATTTTAAGCATAAATTGAAAACTGCAGGCAAAATAGAAGGAGAACACTGATGAAAGCATTTAATCATTTCATTGGAAAGGGAATCCAGACCAGGAGATTTTCCAGGGGACAAACCTTGAATAACAGCATTAACCTCATAGACTGTAAAGGGTACATCATCTTGCATAGAATAGTCCTTGATAGATTGTTCTCGAATATTTTGTTGAAAGGAGTTATCGTTTAAGGGATTGTCATCTGGGAAAGAAAAATTTGAAATAGCACTCAGAGACTCTTCAAAGGAAGAAGTGAAGTAACCAGAAGAGGTTTCAATGCCAGAAATCTCGACACTTTTACTAAAATTTCTCTTCATGCCTTTGTAAATCTTCTTCCATACATTTGTAGGGGTAACATCAGAAAGAAAATCTTTCCACGAGTTTAATTTTGATTTGTTAATCAAGTCCTTATACTCTCCTTTTACGTGGAAGTAATTGGTTTTAAGAATTTCCTTGACTATCGGGTTTTTGGCTCTTTGAAAACGACGTCTTGAAGCATTTAATTTTTTACGCATGCACGCTATTTCAGAAGTCCACCAAGGAACATTTCTTTTATCATAATGCTTGAAAGGAATTGCAATATTTCCGGCAGAAATCAAGATATTTTGAAGCTCAGAGATTAGGCGCTCCAAGCAAATAGAGTTACTGCAAGTAGTAAGTTGATCCTCGAAACTACGATTATTGATAGCCTCATAACATTTCAACTGAAAAAGAAACCAATTTGCTCTTCTGCAATCAAAGATTTGCTGCCCGTTTTGGTTTAAAGAATTCATAGTGCTATTAGACAGGGCAATTTCAAAATAAATCATCCTGTGATCAGAAAGAGAGTCATAGTCAGGAATAGACCAAGTGATGGTATCTTGCAATAAACTTTCTCCAACAACAGTGATGTCAATATAGCTAGATCCTTGAGATGAGCAGAAGGTAGGACCAAAATCCTCATTAATTACAAAGAGCTGTTTGGTACTGAAAAAATCACAAAGCTTATCTCCTCTAGCGTCTGAATAAGGACTAAACCAAGCACTACTTTTGCTATTAGAGTCCATTCCCCAAATAAGTCGAGAAGAATTAATATTGGACATTAGAGAATCAATTTTTTGTAGATCAGCATCAATATTTCTTCCTGGTTCAAAGTAATAGGAAAGTAGTGTAAAATCTGAATTATTGACAGTGATTTCAACGGAGATCATGTTATAATCAGAGTAATTATGATAAATAAAAGTAGAAATGCTATTTGAGCGAATGATGATCGCTGATTTTATAATGTCTGAATGAGGATCAAAGAATAATTTGTAATGGCTAGGAAATCCTGGAAGATTCCCTTTGTAACAGTGAGGTTCTTGAATCAATGCAACATCAATATTATCAGTTTCCATATTAAGAATGAGTTGCTGCGTAGCACTTTTAGACTTATGCAGATTTAATTGAACGAAACGCAAAATAGAATTATGACTATTACTCATAATCAGTACGAGAGATTGATAGTTTTCTCATGAATATTTCACTTGGGCAGCAGCTGTCATAAGGTTTATGATGAATATTAACTTTTTTTTAAAGGATTTTTAGTTTTATTATTAAATCTAGCACAATTGACACAAACTTGGTGATTTTTATTGGAACACTCTGAGCTTTTATGGTTGCCTGAGCAGGTAAAGCAAGAAAGGTTATTTTTACAATCAACCGCTTTATGGTTATATCCCAAACATTTGAAGCATCTATGTATAATAATAAAATCAGCAACTTTACACATAGACCAGTCAAGCCTGAGAGATCCTAATCTTAAAACTTGTTTGCGGACATTAGGCGGAACACTAATAATCATATGTCTTGAATCTCCAAATTTCTTCAGCGTGAAACGAACCTTAGACTCTAAAATTTCTTCCTCAGAAATTGAAATATCAGAATTTTGCTCAAATAACACCTTGATAAGTTCATCATCATGTAGTGAACCAGGAACGTGTTTGATAATAATAGCAGGAAGTTTTCGTTTAGCAGGAGTTGAAGAAAGAGAGCTGCAATTTTCGGAAAGGACATCACGAAATTTTTTCCTGTCATCATCAGACACACATTCAACCAAGAGCTTATCATTTGGAAGACTTCTTAAGTTTTTTATACCAATTTTATTGCTTCTTGGATTGACTTGCGTTTTTATAATATTTTTAATATCTTCAGCTTTAAGTGTTCCTTGCTCATTTGCACTAACAACGAGACTACAGTTTCTTCCAACGCTCATTTGTTTTTGCAAAGGCTCAGTAGATGGCGCCACTACACTAGCAAACGATTTCTTCTCGCATATTTTCGTTAGCACGTTTTCATAAGCTAATCGTGATTGAACATTTTTAAATTTATCAAAATTTGAGTAAATAATACAACGTAACTCACTCAAGGCATTCTTTGCATCTTCCTTCATCTGTTGATTCATGTTTGATCTAGAAGTAAGAGCATTTTCAACTATTTTTAACTTATTTTCGCAGGAGGCATAAAATTTGTCAACAACATCAATGGCGTCCATGTTGCCACTCCTAATTTAATATTGAAGTAGAAAAAAACATTTTAATGAAAATTGCTCTTGCATAATGATTTTTCTTACTGTGTTTGTTAAGTATTGTATTAATATTGGGATTCCTTTTTAGGATCATGAATTATATATTCCAGAACTGAAAGCAACATCACCTGATCTTGTATGGTACAGCTCTGGTAGTTTGCACACTATTGGAGTTCTTGATGTTGGTTTTGATAAACTTAATGATCATCACATCTCCCTTAAAGCTGACATAGCTTTCGCTGTTTAAGAAAGCCACTTTTGTTATCTCAGTTTTGTAAGACAAAATGTAATATACAATTGTTCTTTTTAATTAAAAGAGAATATTAAATTTGTAGTTTTGGAAGCGTTTTATAAACATAATGTGTAAAGTAAGATATATGCATCCTGTGTCATTTGCCTGTTTTGTTAATTAGTGTTATATCTCTAAAGAAAGGGCTGTGAATTTTGAAATGGATAGGTTGTAAAATATCTGTTTGTTAAAAGTGATTTTTCAGTTAAATTTAGAAATATTTTATAGTTTTTAATACTAGATTGATATTTTTGTTGATTTTTGATGTTTAAAGTATGATAGTAATAAATATTGAATTTAATTTTGAGTTTTAAATCAAAATAGGGTTATTTTTTTTTATTTATGTCATATATTTATCATTTTGTTGTTTATTTTAAACAATAGTTTTAAAGTTTACTTGTGATTTGCTATCAATAATAAGTGATCAGACTTCACTTTCTTATAAATAATTGTAAAAAATTGTTATCAAAGTTGTTGAATTAATTGTGCCATTTTCCATTATGTTTTGAACAATATTTTTTCTGATATGTTTATGAATTACTCATCTATCTTTTCAATCAACATCTCTATATTTCCAGCATTTTGACATTAATCATGTGAACATATTTCATAATTGTATTTTGTGCATTTGTGATGTCTCTATTATTAGTTAATAGAATATAAATACACCTTTAGTTTTAGCTATCATGTAATTAAGTGGCAATTTTTCCTGTAATAATATCCACTTCAAAGCACTGTTAAATATGCTTAAATGAAATGCATGTAGCTTTTAACATTATATATCAGCATAAACTTGCAATTTTAATATATTGTTACTTAAAACTTTAAAATGAAAAACAAGTTATATTTAAATACAAATATATATATATTTCTCAAGCATAAAAAGCCATAAAAACATCAAACATTCATATGAAATACACTTGCATTGTGAAAAATATTTCGATAAAGCAAGTTATTTCAAGTGTTATCTGAAATTGTTAGATCATATTGTTGCTCTTTCAATTTAATACTTCATAGATTATATTCATTTTAAAATCATTTTGTGATAATTAAATAGTAGAGATGAGAATTTTTTCACTTTTACAGAATTTTGTTGAGATTACATATATTTTGAAGAAAACTTAAAAAGGACTGTGAAAACTTTGAAAAATGGCCTTTTTTATGTATAAATGCAACATAAATTTTATAAAACTGTACGTCATTTTAAAAATTTATATAATTAAATCAATATTTTTGATTGGGAGATTTAACTGTGATGAAGAAAGTATTAATAACATTAGTTATAATTAAATTTGCCTAACTTTATTGATACTTTTATCATTATGCAACTGCAAAAATTATGAAAGATGAATTAATGTTATGTCATATTCAAATTATTATAATTGAGCTAGATGCCATAAAAAATTAGTGCTTGATTGTTAAAACTACTAAAAGTCAACTTTTATTGCAGATTGAAGCTATTTTAGCTTATAAATTTTTCCAACTTTAGGTTGAGTTGTCTTGGTTTCTTAGCAAATATATGTTAATTCTTTTGTTTGATACTATATCTGCAAAATGTATATTTTGTAATCTCAACAAAATTTATTTAGATACATTTGGTCAGTTTGTTATTCCATCTAGTTGTCTAACTTATTCATCAAAAATATTAACTATTTTAATACTCAATTTGAAGTTGTAAAAAGAAATGCACTAAAAATGACATTGAACTAATCTTATACTCATTTTAAATAAATAAAAAAAAAAAAAAAAGTATGGTTGAAAAACAATTTTTCTTTCCAATTCCATTTTAAGGCTGTTTCTATTTTAAATCTTTGCATTATAGTCTGTTTCTTATAATTTATGTGATGAAAAATGTTATCAAAAATTATTATGTTTTCAAAATTGTGTCAAGTATTTATATTGATTTAAATTTATTTTTTCAAAGAAAATATTTGGACTATTTTTTGCTTATTCTTATGTTACACATTTAGTTTTTTATTCATTAGTATTTGCATAATTATTTTATTTTGCATATAATTGTAGTTCTATTTTGTTATTGAATTCTGATTTTTGTTATTCTTTCTTAATATTCTATATATATATATATAGATATAGATTATGTAATTATTTGATTGTTTTTTGTAAATCAAAAATATTAACTATTTACTTAATTCAATGTTGTCTCTTAAGCATAAAAATATTTCTACATTTTTAATTATCTCTTACTTTTACATAAAGCTTTTTTGTCAATATTCTTGCCAATTGCTTAAAAGGGATTAATTTTCAAACACATTTTTATTTTTGGTAAATGTTAATATTGTAACATACTATTTTAATGAGCTTCCTCAGTGATGAGTGTTTTCTTTTTTCAACTTATATTGCTGCAAAATATTTAACTGGAACTTCAAAATTTAACCTATTGTATAGAAACAGATATTAAAATGCAATATGGATATTCTGACTAATTTATTTTATTTCTATTTTACACCACACAAAAGACTTTCATAATATTAACTTTTTATTTTTATATCTGTTGACTACAGATGATTTCTGAAATTTTAAAAATAGCTAGATTGTTTTCTCTCTTAAATTGTATGAGTTTGTAAAATTGAAGTTTTTATAACTGTTCAATGTTTGGATCTCCTATTTAAAATTAAAAAACAAATAATAATAACATGTACTTAAATATTTAACCACATTAATGTTGTTTGAATGCACTTGTTTATTCAACAATTCATATTAGTAAAACTAATCTGTATTTATTTTATGAAATATTATAACTTAACTTCTGGCAACAGTGGGGTTAAACATAAAAAGAGCTATAACTTGTAATATTAAAATCTTTCCATACTAAATTGATGATTTGAAAATCTATAATTTCTTTACATTAATTCCATTAGTACGCTGGTGCGCAAAACTTGAGAAACAATATAAATTTTAAGTAGATAGCTATGTAACTGCAAAAAAAGGTGTTCTTGCAATCAGTTCAATGAGCACAAAAGTCAGTAGAACTATCATCTACATCCAAATGTCAAGAACAAAACATTGGTGAACGTGAACATACACAAAATGCATGTGGTGGATACATACAATTCAAGACTACAATTGAAGGAAGAATAGAGACGCAATTAAAGACATTCACTACTAGTGAGTTCTTATATGAAATATGGCTTGAAAGAATCTGGATGATTTCAAACCTGGGATAATGATTGGAATGGTAGAAAAAGGGCAAATGTTAGTGTAACTAAAAAGTTTGGAATCAACAATAGAAAGGTTCGTGGTGGCTGTTCTAGGAAAACAATGGCATTGCAATGCCATTGTTTTCCTAGAATAATATATTAGTCATCCATGGATGACTAATATATTATCCTGGAAATGGAAAGTGTCCAAAACTAATAAGCAAGCACCATTGCTCTGCAGCTGTGTACAGCAAGGGTGCTTCAAGTATTGTGGTTTACTGCATCCAGAAGGTAGCCTATTCACCTGCTTCCCTGAATGCTGCATCTTTTTGAAAGTTGGCCATCAGTATTCCATTTAGAGTGGTGAAAGGAGCAAAAACATTAAATATCTCATCAAGGGCATTGTGTCCTCTTTACGTATGAGAGTCATTTCAGTGTCACAAACCATATTTAATGGCAGTTAATTTGAAATTTTTTTAAAAAGTATCCTTTTCAAAGTAAATCCAGAAGTTTCTGAATTTTTTCACTAATTCTATAAATTCAATTTTCTTTTAATTCTAGATAATTAAGCATAACCCTCGTTTCATTGTAATAAATTCGTCGAGCTGGTTGCGCATTCCATAACATCAATGTCGGCAATTTTGCATAATCAGTTATTATTGTTTATTAATAAGGCAGAAAAAATGAGTGGAAAAATCTGTTATCTTTCATTTCGAGATCGCGGCGTGGATAAGAGATTAGTTATCTACACTTAATTCTTTAAGTTCAATATTGAATTCATCTGCCTATAGAATATACTTTAATGCATTTTGTGTTATAACAAGGGATATAAATTTTTTCCTCATTAATTCTGCTTCAAGACTGGAATAGGATTGACTCCTGTTAATAGAACATTTAGGTCGTCGTTTAACTTTTTCCATTATAATAGTGACGGAGTTGGATTGATTCTAACATGGGTTAAAACTTTTTGCAAAGTGTAACTAAACTTAGCCTTTGCAGTAAAATGATAGCATTAAAAAAATTTTAAATTTAATATGAAAATATATATGATTTATGTCTAGTTTCCATTTTTTCTATTTCTTCCTCAGTTCTCTTTATGTATATATATAGCTTTTTAAAGAAATTTCCTGTTATCATGAAATGAATGAAAACAATTTCTTTGTTTGAAAATTCATTTTCATTTGGTTCTGTCTATGATGTCTATTGGATAATCGATTTAGAATAATAAACAATAAAATATCTAAAATATGTACAATTTTAAAGCCAAACTAGTGAGTTTGATTTTTGAAAATGAATTTGTGAAATTTCAGTTATTGAAATTTTGTTCTGTTGAAAATATTTGATAAAAATTGTCATTCAACAGCTATACTTTTCAAATTAAATAGTGATTAAAACTATTATAATTGATGTATGCTTGTAATATGGGGATTTAATTTAAAGATAAAATTTGTATAACTAATTAATAATCTATGGGTTTACAATTTTTTATTCTTTAAAATTGTCATTTTGCTATTAAAAACAAATTGCAAATTTTTTAAAGAAATTTTATTTTTTGTGTATATTGTTTACGAGAAAAGAATTGACAATTTTTAAGTCATTAATTTTATTGAAACGATAAATTGATTATTAATTCTTAGTATGAATAATTAAATTTTGATCAATAATTATAACTCCAAAAATATGTCAATCTAAGTTTCTCTACCATAAAATAAAAAAAAGGAATTCGCAGATGAGAAAAAATAAAAATTGTATTTAAGTGAGCTTGTAAAAAGATTTTCAAAAATTTGCTTCGTAAATGGGAATTAAAATTATTGCTTCTATGGGAGCCTATTAACGACCCCAATAGTTACTAAAATCATCAGTCTTCGTAAATTAAATTTTCGCTAAAACGATCATCTGTTGTAGATAGATAAAAATATATACAGGGGTTATGTAAAATAATAGAAAAGCTTCGCTAAAAACAGTGACTTCTATATGTGTTAGTATAGGACTGAATTAAAAACGCGCGCGCTTTTTACTAATAGTAAGTAAATTTACATTATTGCTTATAGTCTCGCGTATTTATATAAGTGTTTTGTTCAGCATTATTTGCATAATTTTGTTTTGGGTGAATTAAAAATGTAAAATTTGTTATAGTTCCAGTAAAAGTAGATAGAAATTTTGTGGCCGGTGCATCGATAACCATAGTTGTTGGGAGTGTCTATAAACATCGTGTTCATGGTCATACAGCATATAGCAAAATCTAAAAAGGAACACAAATCTCACTGCAGGAAACATGCTAGAATTTACGAAGATAATGAACATCAGAAGAAAGACCACGGCAGCAATGTGGCTGCTAAGCTGTGGATATCTGCAGAATCCTATATCCAATCATATAGTTAGAAGTAAATTGCATCAACAAAATACACTACTGGCCATTAAAATTGCTACACTATGATGAAATGCCGATAACAAAATGATATATATTGGACAAATATATTATACTAGAAATAACAAGTGATTAAATTTTCAAAAAATTTGGCTGGATAGATCCTGAGAAATCAGTACCCAGAGCAACCACCTCTGGCAGTAATAACAGCAGTTATACGCCTGGGCATTGAGTCAAACAGAGATTGGATTGCATGTACAGGTACAGATGCCCATGCAGCTTCAACACGATGCCACAGTTCATCAACCGTAGTGACTGGCGTTTGGTGACGAGCCAGTCGCTTGGCAACCATTGACCAGACGTTTTCTATTGGTGAAAGATCTGGAGAACGTGCTGGCCAGGGCAACAACCGAACATGTTCCGTATCAAGGAAGGTCCGTACAATACCGGCAACATGCGGTCGGGCATTATCCTGCTGAAACGTAGTGTTTCGCAGGGCTCGAATAAAGGGTAGAGCCGCGGGTCGTAATATACCAGAAATGTAACGTGCACTGTTCAAAGCACCGTCAATGCGAACAAGAGGTGACCGAGACGTGTATCCAATGACACCCCATACCATCACGCCAGGTGATGGGCCAGTATGACGATGACGAATGCACGCTGCCAGTGTGCGTTCACCACGATGCCGCCAAACAAGGATGCGACCATCATGATGCTGTACACAGAACCTGGATTCACCTGAAAAGATGACGTTTCGCCATTCGTGCGCCCAGGTTCGTCGTTGATCACACCATTGAAGGCGCTCTTGTCCATGACGCAGTGTCAAGGGAAGCCGCAGCCATGGTCTCCGAGCTGAGAGTCCATGCTGCTGCAAACGTCGTCGAACTGTTCGTGCAGACACTTGTTGTCTTCCAAACGACCCCGTTTCTTGACTCACGACTCGTGACGTGGTTGCACGATCCATTACGGCCATGCGGATAATATGCCTGTCTTCTCGGCTGCTAGTGATAGGTGGCCGTTGAGATCCCGCATGGCGTTCCGTATTACCGTCCTGTACCCATCGATTCCATATTCTGCTAACAGTCATTGGATATCGACCGACGCGAGCAGTAATACTGCGATAAGATAAACCGCAATCCCGGTACGCTACAATTCGACCTTTATCAAAGTCAGAAACGTGCTGGTACGCATTTCTCCTTCTTACACGAGGCATCACAACAACTTTTCACCAGGCAACAACGTTCAAATGCAATTTGTGTATGAGGAACCGGCTGAACAATTTCCTCGTTTAAACACAATGTAGGTGTCGCTACTGGCGCCTGCTTTGCCTGAATGCGCTGAAAAGCTAATCATTTGCATATCACAGCACCTTCTTCCTTTCGTATAAATTTCTCGTCTGTAGCATGTCGCCTTCTTGGTGTAGCAATTTTAATGGCCAGTAGTGTATTTTGGTCTGAGTTGTGATGATAAAATCCCTTGTGACAGATGCAAATAGGAAACTACGAGCTTAGTTGTGTGAGGATCATAAAACTTAGAAATTTTTATTTTCCATTGAATTCAGATTATGGAACGAGTTTATGCGCTGTGGAATTTTGCAGAAATCAACTACTTTGACTCACTCCTTCCTAGACTAATCATGGATACTCCTGTAATGGATTTTGGCCCCTTATCATGGACAACTCACTAGAACTGACTGCCACTCTTTTGGACGATGAATTGCATTCTACTGTGCAGACATTGTGTTCTATTTGAATCCCTGAAATGATAATTCCCGATTCATAATAGTGGAACTGTGTTCAATTATGGTTTTGAAAACATGATTCAGCTATCAAATTAATCTCTGAGTTGACGGATGGTATGTAATTCAGAACAGTTGCACACTTTCCGTGGCCTGAACCTCTATTAACCGAAGATTCGTCATGCTTACTAAAGGTGCCTGAGCACGTTAAATAGGTCATGGTCACAAGTATTAAAGGTCTGCTTGGTTCTTGCTTTAAATTACGTAGATTCCCATCCGGTTGCTTCCACTTTACTGGTAAAGTCAAACTATGGGCTAGGTATAGGAAAGTATATTGGAGAAAAAACTTTTTTCTGGTTCTCTTCGGGAACTAGAGCAGTTTCTGTATTATGAGGAATGGTACAAAATCCCAATCATACCGCCTTATAGAATTTATATGAAACCATTTCAAGTGGATTTAAATAACAGAAGTGCTCTTTCACCACATTGGGGGCAGAAATTTTTTTTTATGACTTTTCAATCATTTTGGACAATTCTGTTTTTACACATCATAAGTCCTTATTTTCATCTTTAGGTATACGCTTTTCAATATTATTTACTTTTCGAAAATTTATCTACAGTTTTATGAAAACTAATGATCTTGTAAGTCTTTCCCTGCTCGATTATTCGGGATGTTCAACTTCACATTCTCCATTTAGTTTCCTAGATAATTTTTTGAACATTTCAAAGTTAAAAGAGAATTTTTTTGCTGAATTTGTAATAGCTGTTCTTAACATTATTCAAATAATAATGTGAAAAATATATATGAAACGGACCTTTCTTTTTATTTTTTGCATCTGGTCTTTAATGAAATTCTTTCATGTATAAAGTATTATATATAACAAAAATTTCTTAAATTTGTCACATTCTTCAGAAAATTGTTTTTAAGCAACCAAATTGTTATCTTGAAACTATTTAATGGAGCTAGGCAGTATTTTCTACAGCACTCTTATTTTCATTTTAAGTTAAATAAAAAAAATCTCGGTGCAAATGTATAGTAATAATTTGATTAGTTCTACAGTTCTGTAACTAATCAATCATTAAACACTAAAAAAATTTTTTTTTTCTAAAAGAGAAAGATCATTTATCTTCACGTTATTCAAGTTTTTCCTCTTCGAAAAGTTCCTTTCGTTTCCGTTTTTTGACTTTGGAGTTCTGTTCATCTTTATTCCAAAATATTCTGATTTGAATAAAGCAATGAGTGACACGTCACCAGCATTTTATTATCCTGTTTACATATCCAAAAGGCCTGACTTGTATCATTATTAAAAAAAATCTTTTTCGAAAAATTCTATTAAACTTTATAACAAAAAATTCAAGTGAAAACTGTGTCATCTGATCATGAAGCTGCTAAATCGTGTCTAGAAACAGTTTGGAACTCAATGGAAGAATAAGAATACACTATAAAGTTTACAGTGCCAATGAAATTAAGTTCTTTGGTGAGAAAAAATCCCACCAGAACCTTCATATCTGGAAAAATGGACCTGATTTAAGGTGTTTGGTGATCGTGTAATGATACTTTTTAGTAGAAATCGGAGAATTTTATGATTTACAGATCTTTTCATTCTCCTTCCCTTAAAGGCAAGTAAAATCACCATCTGTGTACTGAAAAGCAAATTAATCTTAAATATTAGGAATTTATTTCAAGACTAATTTTCAAATTATTATGTGCCAAATGTAGAAAATTGCATAAACCTAAAAAATTTGAACTTAAGACTTGTTATTAGATAATGATGTATGTCATTCACCAGATTTGAGAAATCCCAACGTTAAAATAGTTTTATTACAACTTAATACTGCTTTGTTGCTGCTACCATTGGATTAAGGAATTATTTATATTTTTTGAAACTTAGTACGTGTGAAGAACGTTTTGATGGATTTAGAAATAAAAGGTTGAAAAATAGTGTAATAGAGAAGTAAATATCAACTGAACACTGCAACCACATTAAATCTTTGTATTTCAAAGATAAAAAATTATCGTGTTGAAGTAGAAGACTATGAAGAGAGAAGTTGAATCATCAGAAAATTTAATTAGTCGCATATAAGAATTTGTTAAATTGACTGGAGGCAGCTGAGTATGGATATCAAAGACGTTCAAGATTTATTAGTGAAAAGAAATTAATTAAGCTTATGTGATAGAAATTGCATCTAAAAATAATTAATCATTTTGAGAAAAATTTCAAAGTTTATAATTTAAAATTAAGAAAGCTTAAATTTACTGAAAATCTAAAATTATTTTTCTTGAATTCCTTTGTTTCGAAAGAAGCTGAAAATTCAAAAGAATTTCAAAATTGCCTTCCTATCAGGAATTCTACTATGACTTTAGAACCATCCAATAAACCAATATTAAAAATTTTTTAAAGAAAATTAGTAAAACTTCCCTCTTTCTATTTTGAATTGGTAATGCGATAATGATAAATCTATTTGCATAGGTTCGGGTGAAATAATTACGAACAAAATTACAGATGTGCTAATTTTAATTTAATTTTTAAAACATCAAAAAACACAACAAAAAACAAACATTTGAAATCAATCACATATGACTTGAGAAGTCGATAGATGTATTTTTGAGACTGGCGTCTCTTACACACATACTTAACTAATGAAGCTGGCTAAAGTAGCACAAACAGCTAACTATTTGTAAATGATCAGACTGATGTCTCTAATAATAAAATCCCTTATGTAAGATGGCTTAAGGAGCCTAAATTATTATTTGATTATTCTGAGACTGACGTCTCCAAATCATAACAATCCTAATGGCTTAGGACCCCAAAACAGAAGTCGAAGTTATAGAGACTTGTACTCTCTGTTCCATACATGCCGCCAGTAAACTTCCCTGGCTAATATCCTGCTAACCTTTCCCGTGAGTTTTGAAGAGGAGTGGAGGAAGGCCGGATGTTGTCTCAAAGTGCTTTCGATTCTCACAAGTCTCCCCAAAGGAAGCACATTCGTCACCAAGGGACAATGTTTCTGAACCTGAAAGAACAAGAAGGAACAGAAAAAAAAAAGAAAAACCACCAAAAAAAAAAATACAGTTGGTGCCATAGTATAGATATGAGCTTTAATTTGCATAACTCCCCAATGAAATAATTATACAGTAAGTTCAGTTGGCAGCTTTTTTCTAAGAAAAGCAGAGTCCTTATAAGGACTCTGCTTTTCTTAACTCTAGAAGTAAATCTTTAGGAGAAATTCCTTTAAATATTCCTTTAATTTCCTTAGTTTCATTAAGGAGATTAAATATGTCTGAGAACTCATTTTCTGAACCATAATCCTTATTTTCACTACTATTTTCCTTAGGGGGCTATTTTCCTAACTATGTTAGCAAAAGATAATCCTGGTCTAATTAGATTAGAGTTTATTAATTTATTTATTTCCTGAGTATTAACGGGATGATTCCCATTACAATTTCAGAACTTAGGTGCTTCCATCCTATCAATTGTACAATCAATTCTATCAACCCTAGTCTCTGTGACGGGTGGGCTTGGCGTCACCAAGTGTCAATAACAACACATTTCCTATCAATTTCATGAGGATATACTTTCACATAAGCAGTCCCGTAACAATTGGAATATAGATTGTACCATGGAACATATATAAAGAAAGTTGGAAATATAGCGAAAATTCCCACATCATAGCATCTGAATTACTGAAATCATGAGATTCATGTTGGAATAATATTATTCTAGGAGAACTAAGAATCGAATCTCTCTCTATCCTAATCTTCTTCCAAAATACAAGCATAGCATCTAATTACAGAAATCATTTTATTCATGATGGAACAATATTATTTCAGAAGAATTAAGAACCGATACCCTCTCTCGGTATCCCAATTCTCCTCCAAAATACCAGCAGCTAAATATTGTCAAATAAAAATACATTAACTCCAACTTTTCTTTCCAAAGCTTTGTTAGAAATTTTATTTAAAAATACAGTTTGTTCTTAATGGAACGAAGAAAAAGTTTCAGTTCTTAATCCCTTAAACTCCTGTATCCAAAAAAAAAAAAAAAAAAAAAAAAAAAAAAAATTTGCATTCCAAAAACAAATAATTTTCCTATTTTAAAAGAACGCATTAAGACACATTTTTTTTCTATTCTTTTCCAAGCTCCATCTCGCTTTTAAATGGATATTTCCTGGTAACTTTATTTCTTGATTCCAATAGATAAGCGTTAAAGCTCTAAACTTTACAAATCTGACAAAAATTTTGAAATCCCCCATGTGATATAAAATAATAAACATAATGAATAATTAAAAAAAACATAACCTCCTAATTTCTTTTAATGGAGTCTACTTATTCACTTAATAAATGTTTCTCAACATTTTTCTTTGTAGCGGCTCACTTTTAATTTAACGATTTCATTAACTTTGGCGGCGCATGAAGAAAAAGCTTAGAAGTTGTTTACTTACCTAAAATGCACTGTGTAAAATATTTTATGATAATAATTTTTAATGTAAATTAAAATAACACAAAATGTACGACAAGAACAACAATTCGTTTATTAAAGAATTAATTCCAATGTTATAATAAGGATACTTGAAATGAGAAGTTTCAGCTTGATTCTTTTGATAATTTCATTTATATTTGATCCTAAAAATGACAATGCTACTCTCATAACGTCTTCTACATTTAACAATCTCGATCATTTTTTCGTTTTTATGTAAGTTAATATTGAAAATCCAAAGATTCACGAAAATAAGATGTAGAAAACACTTTTCTTTGAATTAAACAAACTTTACTCACACTAAAAAAAACATTCTAGTTTTTACTATATACATTTCTAAAATTTCGCGGCACTCTTTAAAAAATAGATGCCACACAGAAGAGCCGCTGTACAGTGTTGAAAATAATTGTCTTAAGACATTATTGCCCATATTGTTAAGTCTGCAGAAAATTGTTAAATTCATAAATCCAAGAACTGTTAACAAATTAAAAGAGAATAAATAACTATCAATTAAGAAGAGAAGCATTTAAAATTAAAGTATTACAAATTTCAACTATTATATTTTATATCAACTATTTTTCACAGTTATTTTTGTAAAAACTGACAGTATACGACATAGGCTCAGAAGAAGTTACTATTTGAATCCTTATCACTTAATTAACTTTTGTACTGTGTAGGGTTTCTTCAAACATGCTTGTAACTTCAGTAACAATTTTTTACGACGTTTTGGCCCGCTTAAGTCCTGTTAGAGGCTTTATTATGAACAGGGAGTGTTCCTGAGAAGAGTGGGTGATGTATAATGGAAGTTGAACTCTTGGTCGGGCAACACAAGGCGTGAAGAATACTTCATTTCTCCCAGTTAACACTTACAAGCAATTATGATAAGTCCCTCTTCTAACCTATGGTGCACCAGGACTTGGCCAATAGAAGCTGATCCTCTTAACCTTTTCATGAACTATATTTTTTCTCTAAATCATACTGTATCATACATCGCGCAGAATAAACAGGGTGCGTTCAGGGTTTTGGCAGAGTGGGTCTTGTCCGAAGAATCATCCACAATCTCCACCCAAGTTTTGTTCCCTCAAAGTATTGCAATGCAATGTTAATGGATTGTCTACCCTGGTTACAAGGGTCAAACTAGACCAATTACTTAATTTGACTGATTTATATGATACCCAAATAATTTACTTACAGGAGACCAAGTTGAAGGAGCATTCATATTTAAAAGCTAAGGACCAATCGACCGCAAAATGGTGTGAGAGGGGGGGGGCTCTACTTTTTAAGATATCTTAATTATAAAAGTACCAATATCCAGCCTGTATCAAATTCTAGCCTTGAAATTCATAGTATTTCTATCCCAAGGAGGGGCACTTCGTGCAAATTTATAATGCTTATCACCCTTCTGATCAAAATTTATTACCAGATACTTTGATATTTTCAGAGAAAGGTGTATTCTTATTGTCTGCATTTATTATATCTAAATGCTAAACATACTTCTTGGGGATGTTCTGGTAACAACGTGACTCTGATTTCTTGTTTATGCTATATGATAAGGCCTTAATGTTGCTTAATGGTGGCACTGCCACACATGCCTCTTTTACCTACAATACAAATGAAGCTGTATATGTTTCTGCAGTCAGTGTGACCTCTGCATCTGGAGAGTTCTGGGTAGTGTGGGGAGGGATCATTTCCAAGTTTTAATCGAAATGAATATAAGGAACGTTCTTTCGATTGTCTAAGAAATTATTGAAATTATAATAAAGCTAATTGGGAGTGCTTTGGTGTTCTCTCGGAAGAAAAAAACCTTTACTGATTTTATTGTTCCTGATAATATTGACGTGCACTGGTCTTTAAGAAAGCCGTGTTACATGTTATTAGAAAATCCATTCCCATAAAAAATTTTAAGCATCATATGCCCTTCTACCTATATCTTTCTCCCTCCATTAAGTAGCTTGTTGACAAGAGAGAAAAGTTACGTGGGGATTTTATGAAAGTCAAGGATCCTACTCTAAGTTTGAACTTAATCAAGTAAATGCCTAGATTAAGCATATTTACAACCTATCCAAGAGAAATAGATGGGTCGATCTCTGCACTCACCCTGATGATAGAGCTGCTGGAACAAAACTCTAAAAGCTCGTGAAAACTTAAACAGAGACCAGTCTCAAAGAGAAGAATGCAATTTATTTTGAATAAATATGGATTTACTTCTCGGGATGATAGTGCAGCTGCTGACATTCTGGGAAAGCATTATAGTGAGGCCAGTCAATTGTTTTTTTAATAGTAATGACAAGAATGTGGAAACACTTTCTAGAAGAATTATCCATGGCTGCCGTAGCTCGGCTGGTGGTATAACTATTTTCAGAAAACTCTTTGCCCTTCAAGAACTAAAGATGGCTATTGATATCTTGGATCCTACTAAATCACCTGAACCCAATGACATTCGCTCTGAGCTGCTCACTATTTAAGCAAGTTTGCTTGCTATCCAGAATAAAAACTCATTTGGTGACGTCTAGACTGTTATGGAAAATCGCAGCGCTTTCCAATACTTGGATGTGTCGTAGCATGTTGGTGATATGGTTGGGATCTCATCCTTCGTTTTCACTTGCAACTTTCTCGCATCCACTGTATGCATTGCAATGGATTCATTCTGATATCGATGTCCAAGGAAATAAGAGAGCAGATTTCCTGTCTAAAATGGGTGCTGCTAGTCATGCTCCAACTGGTGCTGCTTTCACATACACTGAATTGCATTCTTTTAAAAAAAAAGTGTCCGGGCTATCTGTAGCATTCCCCCTACTCATCTACTCATTATTGTACTCTAGTGATGGATCTGATGATTCCATTGCTTTCAAGTATTCTAAAACTGTTTGTGTGACCAAACGATATATACTACGTTTTTAGTGGCCATCTTCGTTTCTTTTTCATATCATTTTTTCTGTAATTGTTCTCTTCTTGGCAAAGTCAACATTTCTCTTTAACATTCGGAACTTTTTAGTTCTTTGTATGAGAAAGTCTGCTGACCTATCGTTTTAACTAAATAAACTCTTCCCTTCGTTTAGGTTCCTGAGAAATCTCCTCCGAAATAGTAGACGGAGTAATCGAAGCTCTTTTCTAGAAGTTTGACGGGTAGCCTCAACTTTAATAGAATAAAATAACTGCTCTTCAAATCTTTAGCTTCCGTAATTAGTACAACTTGCTGGACTTCAAATTTTAATTACATCTACAAAATATTGCCACCGTTTGCGACACTTTGTGTATAAAAAATATACACAAAGTGTCGCAAACGGTTGTAGGGCATTATGTAAAAGCTAATTGAGCTATTCTTTCAATGTCTAAGGCTAGTTATTGCAGCATGTCTCCATTCTTCTATTGTCTAGTTTTTAACTATAGGCGATGATTCTATGAATTTCTTCTTATAAATTAAGAGCATTTGTCAAAGTCTTAATAGCCAGCTAAGCAATATGATTTCTCAACTTAATTCCAGCCATTACCTGTTGAAACTATATCGAAATGTTTCAAATGATTTTTTATCCTAAGCAGGTTATAACATCGAAAGATTAACTACGATTGAAAAAATAGTGTCCAAATTTGAAACACTTTCGTTTTACGTTCTGCGATAAAATCAGGAATATTTTCATAAGTCATCTCAAGGGTTTGTATTTTTTCTGCTATTTGACAACCCTGAGCGCTTCTTACACTGCAACCCTTCTATTTAAGCCGTCACTTAACTTTCTGATAGCTTCTACTACCAATTCTTGACAATCCACAATTGTAATATAAATTTCAACATTCAATTGTTCTTAGGTTGCTTTCAGTTGTTCTTAAGCTTCTTTCATTTATTCTTCTCCTTTTTTTCTTTCTTCTCTGCTCATTAATATTTCACCTTTCCTTCACTGTAGACTAGATTTCATTTGCTCTTGAAGATCTTCTATTTCCATCAACAGGCTGAACATCTTTATTTTCTCCGCCATGCTTTTCGTAATCTTAATTCACTTTAAATACCACTTCTGATACTAGTTGTTACGAGTTTCTTCGTGGCGAAGAGTATGTGGTGATGCAATAGTAAAGAAAATAGATTTCCTTCTAAGCAAACAATTATTAGCAGTTTTCTTAGTCACAATGAATACATTAACTTCAGCTGAGGTTTTAGCCCGCGTTATACACGGGTTAAAACATCCAATACAGTTTTTATAATGTAAAAACTAAATAGCAAATTTTTGAGCTGGAAATCTTTCATTTAATTTTAAAATCAATTAACTTTCATCTCCTATTCAACTAACTTCTGGCAATGACTTATTGCATAGCTGAGGCCAAGATTTACGTTTTCGAAAATTCATAGAATATTGCTCCCTGGAAAACATGTACGTAGTGAACCTATAGTGTCTATGTTTCTATTGATCCTATCAACTGGAAACTTTGACTTAAAAAGTTGACTTATTTTATATTATTAAAATATTGCCATACACTATTAAAAATGTTGACTTAAAGTAAAAAATGTCTTACACTTTAATTTAAAGATTATACCTTCCTTTATATACTATTCTTAACCAAGGATAAATATAAGACCCTACAAAATTTTTGACATTTGTAAACTTCCTGAGAATGATGATCATCTGCTGATTTAAACTTTTCGTAAAGGAAGATTCAGTTTTTGAACCTAGAGGTAGATTTCGCTTCGATTACTTCTTATGAAGTTGGGGTGGAATACCGTTTCAACTGTGATCTAGGATTTCCGTCGTACCTAATTGTCGAGGTTGATTGTGAATACGGCCGTTAATGTTTTGGTTGTATATGTAGTTTAAATAGAAGAAATTTAAAAATATTTCACTTGAGATAAATGCTCAAATTATGATTACCAAATATACAGAAATGACTGTGCAATCCTTTTACGAAAACTTGCTAGTTAGTAAACATTTTCATACGTGTCTATTTTGTATTAAATTTAAATAGAGCCAAATTCAACTAATAATTATATTTTCTAGTCTGTTCCATATAATATGTATAAAATAATTAAAATAATTTTATTTATTATATTAATATTCATGGAAATTATGACACATATACAAAACAATATAGTAATTACATTAAAAATTTTCCTGTACGAAATAAAGAAGGTTTATATTAAAATTAACTAGTTTTTAAAATTAATTTTTGTTAAATTACAAGAATCAGTCTAAAATTATCAATTTAGTTTTTAAAAAAACAAATAAGGAAGGCTTAACTGAATTGAAAGTATACAGTTTTTAAAAACATTATGAAATATCTTATCAAAGAATTATTTTTTCAAACCTATTGTTGTTTAATTCAGATAAACTTTTAAAATATTTTTCGTGGGTCCCATAAGTAATTGCTATTACTAATAAAAAAATATAATCAAATAATAAATAAATATGTTTAGGAACTACTTTAATATACCCCCCAAATTGAAAATTTGGTGTCTGTTTTCTCACCAAGCAAAATACCTGTTTTTGGCGACTTTTTTTCTCGCCAAGATGGATTCTCGCTAAATACAAATAATTAATAGCAAAAAAAACTTTAAAAAAAAACTCAAAAAATGGTACAAAATACAAGAAAATACTAAATTTGACAACAGCCAAAACCTAAAAGCTGAAAAAACCTAAATTGGCAACTCCAAAATAAGAAACAGCAACCCTAAAAAGTCCGTAGAGAGTGCCAGATTTGGCGCTTAATTTTTGGGGGGTATACCAAAGTTGTTCCTATGTTTATTAAAAAAGTAAATTTTAAAATAATATTTTGAGCTATTAACTTGTTTTTAAAACATTCAGTTATTATACATTTTTCAATTTCCACAGAGAATCGAGGGCAGATTTTTATAAATACCACGTGTGATTGCTATACTAATTAAAATATAATCAAATAATAAATAAATATGTATATTAAAAAAGTAAATTTTAAAAAATATGTTAAGCTATTAAAATAAACTTATTTTTAAAATATTCAATTATACATTTTTCAATATCCACAGAAAATCGAGAGCAGATTTTTACAAATACCACGTGAATTGGATGTAAACATCATCCCATGGCTCGATTGTGGATTTTATTTTGAATTTTTTATTTCAGACTTGGGACTTTTCCCTTATGTGATTGTTTTCTGTTTATCACATATTTTATTTTTTATTTTAAATTAAATAACTTAATTAAGGTATTGTGTAACACATAACTTTATTATACTCTAATTTAATTGAAAACTGTGAATATTTAATATTATAAATTGTGTGGCAACACTCTGTTGAAATTTCCCCGTTTGCCAACTTTTATTCTTTTTTTTTCGCGACCGTAAAAATTTTATTCAAAGCTTTCTTACTGTGTAGTTATCGAAGTTAATTGCAATTTTAAAATAAGAATGATAAACTTTTAATTATAAATAATAAATTATATTGAGGTTATTTTTCTTTATTTTATTCAGTCATATAATAGTTAAAGATGGTGCTTTCAGACAGAGGAGTTCAAGATATTCGAAGCGGTAGACGTTCTAGAGCTGCTAGCCCAAATAGCCATAATTCTGATGAGAGTAGTAATACTGATGAATCCGAATATTGTGAGTAACTTTATTAAACTGAATCATTTATTGATTTATCAGAAAAATCTCAAGTTAACATAATTTTTATATATGCGAGCCGAGAACTGAATTCTACGGAAGCTCTAGCTGCATATATTTATATTAAATCTTAATTTTGATTTTAATTCTTAGTAATTGCATAACTAAAAAATATTAAATAGTTTTTAAAGTTCTTTTAATTAACTAGGTAGTTGATTATTTATAATTAAGTATAAATTCTAACTTTCGAGGCTTCTACGGAAGCCTCGATAGTTGAAAATTTGGTATTGTGATTCTTAACTTAGTAATCGTTAATTTTTAGTAATATATAAGTTAATGTTATTTTATAATACTGTTATGGTATTTAATGGAAGTAACTTAGGTTAAATTATGAATTTTTTAATTATAAAGACTGTTAAATATTCTGATCTTTTAATTAAAGTTAATATCCTGTTATATATATATATATGTTTTACTTACAATTATTTGAAATTTTCATTAGTTAAATATTAAAATAGAAAATAGTATGTAAAAACATTAGTTTTATATTGCTAAAATCACTGGTTATTTATTTTTTGATGATTTTGCTTACACAGTGCTTGAATAATATTCAGCTTCTCACTGAAAAATTATTTTATTTTTTAATGTTTAGTCTGTTTTTTATTCTATATCTATTGTCATACACATTATATATATATATATATATATAAATATTTGGTAACACTTGTAAAATTTCAACTATCGATGATGTGGTTTAGAAATTCTGAAATATGTATTAATTTTGAGTATGTATTATTTTAAACACATATATTAGAAAAATTCTCATAAATATATTTAAATATTGAAGCATTCAGAGTTTTCTTATTAATTGTGTACTTTAGTAATTAAATTTATAACTATCAGATTTTGAACATCACAATTCTAAATATTATTTTTTAATTCATTTTTGCAGTGAGATTCCATATACTAAAAAGTTAATTTTTAAACCTTATTGTCAATAATTGAAATTTTACAATTATTTACAAACTATATGTCAAACAGTGAAATATAAAATAACTCCCAATAAAGTAATCTCATGCTAAATGAATCAGTTTATATTTTTTTATGTTGATTTCTTAATTAATCAAAAAATAGTCTTAATGATTTTATTTTAGATACCAATTATAACTCTAAATCAATCAATGATATTTAAAATAAATAAGAGCACCAGCATAAGAAACAGCATTACCGAACAGGAATCATCAACTTAATAATAACATTGAATAACTATCTTATTTTATAATTTATCATAACCAAGGAGAAAATAGATGCTTCAAGAATTATGCCATATATTTTTATAAAATATAGGTAGCATTTTTTTGAAAATCTCCCTCAAATGTTATTCATATATAATAAAGGAGGAAAGTAAAATCAAACTGAGCCAATAATGGTTTGGTTACAATTTCTGATTTTTGCGCCAAGTGGTGCACAGTTATCTCACCAACCTAAATGATGCCACTTCGTGTAGTATCCAAGTTTTAAAATCTTGATGTTGTTTAATCTTAAATTTTGAATATCTGAATTTTGTGCTATTTTCAGATTCAAATATTAAAATTTCAAATATATCATTGTGTTTATATGCTACTCAAAAATTGGGTTGTATGTAAACAAAATTAAAAACTAGACAACAAAGACTAGAAACTTTTTCACATTTTACAAAGATTGGACATTACAAAACAAATGTAAAATAATTCTATAAATCAGTACTAGTATGTGTCAATAAAATATAAATAGTCAATTTTTTAATTGATCAAAAGAATACAATTATTTTAAAAGTATGCCATATGTAACAATAAAGTAGATATTAGCAAATGCACTATGATTCTAAATCAATAATCTAAGTAACTTACATGTTTATAAAACTGGTTTCTAATTAACTGAGCAGTAGTACCCATCTTAAGAGATATCTGTTGTAATGTAATCTAGTATAATATTGGGTAATAAAGCTAAATCAATAATGTAAACATCAAATATTTTTAGGAAAATTCAGATTTCTAATTAACTGGGCTTTAGTATTCTTCTTCAAAAAACATCTCTTGTAACATCTGTTGGGAGAACAACTAGACTACAAGATTAAATAATATGAACAACATGTGATTTTATGAAAACTTAGTTTCTATTTAGCTATGATTACAATTCAGAATAAACTTAAATTGATATATGTCAAATATTTCTATACTATACTAAACAAATTATGTAAATTATTATATACAACATTAATTTTAATTGAGTAACACATATAGAAAAAATACTCTTGCTAATCATCACTTGTAGAAGAATTTAAAAAAATACAAATTTAATTTATCATCATCCTTACTTTTCATAGCTAAACAGAAGTATAAAAATTTGAATTATTTAATTTCAAATTTCATTTTGAAAAATAAAACTTTCTTTTTCTATATCATAGCTGTAAACAGATATGTTTCAAATATAAATGTAAAAGGACTTGTCAAAAGCTTCAAGGATTACTATAACTTCAAACAAATTTTTCATGCATGGACAAATTAAGTTGTGTTGTAAAAATTGCCAAAATCAATTTTGTCACTGTAATCTATTGGTTTGGCATATTTGGTGCATGTACTAGCTCATGCTATGAGCCATTTACTTATGAAAATATGTTAGGAAACATAGTAATATTAATAAAAAAGTTCATAATATAAAAAATAAATATTCTTTCTAATAAATTCTCTTTCTTACTTATATCATTATAAAAAATATACTTAACTTTATATAATGATTCAATAAAAATAAAGCCAATTGCTTTCAAACTTTATTCTTAATTAAAAAAATTAATTTCTAGCTTATTAAATTAATAATTTACTTGAAATTTAAAGCTTTACATTTTGTGACTCTTTACTTTCAAAATTAAAAATTAAATGAATTAATTATATTTCATAAAATGCATTAATTATTGGTAAAATTTTAATCAGATTCTGTGGAAGTCAACAATTATAAGCATTCATTCCTGCTTATAAATTTGCAATTTGGTTACTTTAATTAATAATATTAATTTTTTCTTATCTTGTAGTGTGTAAAATAACAAAAAAAAAAAAAAAAAAAAAAATTTAAGAAAGTAAATTGTTGGATTGCTTGAATTTTGATATTTCAAAAACACTTGTAATAAGAGTCTACCATATAAGTAGTTATTTTTTTTTAATCATGTACAGTAGAACCTTGCTTAATGAGCACATCACATGACGATTGATTCGTATAATGAGCATAGTTGTAAAAGAAATACTAGTTTAATGAGTGGCAAGAAGAAAGTGTGCAGATTATACATATATTATATCAGTCTGTTTAGCACCCATTCCTGTAGCATCACAGTGTTGCTGGTGATTACATATTTTCTCCTACTTTTATGATACTATTAACAAAAACATTTTCTGAGACGGCAAAAATAACTTTTGCCACTTCATTTTAAAAAAATAAATAAATAAATAAAATAAAAATAAATAAATAAAATAAAAACTTCAGGATCATTAACAGTTAAAGTATTTAAGGGTGGGTAGTTCAAGAGAAGAACTGGCATCCACAGCATTGTGAGGCACAGTGAAGTAGCAAGTTCCAACACAAAAGTAGCAGAGAACTTCATTAGCAACTTCAAGAAGCTTACATGTTCTGAATTTTACTTGATGTAATAGGTTTTATATTATGATGAAACAGGTACTTTCTGGAAAAGATGTCTAAGTGAACATATATATGAGGGTTACTCTGAAATTTTTGAGGTACACTTTGATGAGAATTTACAAAATAAAAATAATGGTTTAATTTTAAAATACAAAGTATTTTAACACAGAAGAGATTTTCTACTGACTTACTTCAACTTGTTTAGCGTAGAATAAATTTTAAACAGAAGAGAAAAGGGAGTTGACGTGAGAAAATTTTCGCGCTATGATTTTCTATCATTTTAAAGCATGCGTTCAACGGTTGCAATTAGCATTTGGTGATGAACCTCCAACTAGTGCTACTGTATTCAGATGATTTAGAGAATTTAGAAGAGGTCATAATTTTCTTCAGGATGAAGAACACACAGGAAAGCCGCTGTTGGCAGTTATCCTGGATAATGTGTCTGCCATACGAAAAATGTTAATGGATGATAATCGCTGTACTTTTCAAATGATACAGAATGAACTTAACATTGGATCCGCAGCCATACACAAAATCATTCATTAAGAACTAAATATGAAAAAAGTAGTTTGCCGTTAGGTTCCTGATAATCTAACTGAGCACCAAAAAGAGGAGCGAGTCAGAATCAGTAAAGAAACTCTTAAATTGCTAAATGATGGTGGCTACCACATCATTTCTAAAATTGTAACAGGTGATGAAACGTACATACCGTTTTTCGACATTCCAACGCGTCAAGAAAGCTAAGTATGGGTCTTTGAAGATGATCCCACGCCGACAATGGTGAAAAAACAATACTCACTGAAAAAAAGTGATGTATGTCGTTTTCTTCAGAAATACGGGATTGGTCAAAGCCATCAAGTTGGAAGGACAGAAGACAGTAACAGCAAACTGGTATACCACTAAATGTCTTCCAGAAATTCTACAAGAACTGAATGTTAGGGGACTAATGCTTCACCATGACAATGCATCTTCACATACAGTCGAATTAACAGTTGAGTTTCTTAAGCAAAAACAAATTAAAGTGATTGAACATCCACCATATTCACTTGCGACTTTTGGTTATTCTTTAATCTAAAAAAGAACTTATATGGACGTCGTTTTCATTCAGAAGAAGATATTGATGTGTCTACATGCATTTTTTTCATCTATTCCAAAAAATGAATGGCTTGAGGCATTTAATCTGTGAAAAATTTGTCTACAAAAGTGCATTGATGCTGGAGGAGACTACTTTGAACACACCTAAATTAATTGTATCTCAAAAATTTCAGAGTGAAAATTTCAATTCTCAAAATATCCTCGTAACAGCTGAGGCAAAAGCATTACCCAGCCCTAAACCAATGAAAGACCATCTCACATTGCTATTTTGTGCCAGTGCAAGCTTTGATTTGAAAATTAAGTTACTTGGTTACTATTCAGGAGCTTCAAAAGCTTTCAATAAATGCAATAATTTTTATCATTTTTCATAATTTTTTTTTTAATATAAGAAATAATAATGGGATGTTTAATAAATAAATTTGTATTAAAAAATGAAGGGACAATCAAGTCACTTCATTTTTTAATACAAATTTATTTATATAAAAGATAAGATGTTAAAATTTGGTACTTACATATTTGCATCACCATAACTTTTCAAGTTGATTAAATTTCAAAGAAATTTCCTTATAGTTAGAAAATTTCCTTTTCTAATTATAAGTAAACTTTTCATAATTAGTAAAAGAAATTTTTAAACTATAGATAAAATGATAATTATATTTAAGTTTTGGCGCAAAATTAACTGTGGTGACACTAATATGTAAGTACCTAAATTTTTTTTAAATTTTTATACTTTAAATGACTTTTTTAAATTTCAATTCTCAAAATGTTTCTTTCAACTAAATTGTTACATGTTATCTATTTGCCTAATCTAAAACATTAATGTTGCATTCTTTATATATGATTCATTAAGTTTATTCATTTTATAACTACTAATGACTTTTTTATTTTTTATAAAGCAATGAAAGTTGGAGATGAATATCAAGCTGTCATTCCTGATCATATTTCAAATGGTAAATTTTCTTTTTCATTTCTTTTCCATATTATTTAATAATTGTCTTTACTATCATTAAATGTTTAAAAATATTGTCAAAACAGTTCTCTAAATCAAATTTAATTATTGCATCCAATTTACTTGCATTGTTCAAAAGATGACTTAAAAAATGTGACCCAAATAATATTCAATGTTTCACAAAATCGCTGAAGACAATTTCAGTAAATACAACAAAATTTAAATGTGGTTGCTCTAAAAAAAATAATGAATTTTTTTTATAAGATATTCAAATTGTGCCTAACTAAGTTGTGAGTTGGAATTGATAAATCATAATATCACTTTAGAAATGGAACCACTAGAGCTAATGGGTTAATCAACTTTAAGGGATTCTGTAACAAAATTGTTAAGATAAATATTTATACAAAAATTTAAGCTTTGTCTTTCTAAGAGTAAAACATATTTTTTTAATCTTTACTAGTCTAAAATTATGTGAAGAACTAACTTATTTCTCTTTTCCCTTCTTGATAAAAAGAATTTTAAAATTTATAAAAACTAAAAGGATTCTGTTGATTAATTATTTCAATAATCTAAATTTCAAAATAGTCAATTTCATTTTTATGTTTCATATAAATTAAAAATGTATCATGATAAATCGATTTTATTGAATATATAACAAAATATCCAATTTACAAAACATTTCCAGATTATATTTCTTGAAAATAAATGCTGTTCTTTGTAAATAATCAAATAATAAAAATCCGTTATAGATGTTAGTTTCATAATTTTTAGTGGGAAGAAGTTTTTAAATGCTTAATTACTTCATTCGGAGATTCATTATTGATATGTAAACAATGATTTCTAGATAAGGCAAAAAAAGAGATAATGTTTTGAAACAATGAAAGATTTCAATAAGCTTATAATAAAAAAAAAATCATATAGCTTCTCATATTTTTTTTTTTTGTTAAAGTATTTAAAAAATTATAAAAAAATTTAAATAAATTGTAAAAAAATTAGTATAAAGAGATTTTTACAAAATGTGAAATGCACATACAAAATTTGAAATAAATTTGTAAATTTAAAAAAAACATGAGTAATGTACATTTCTCCATTATTTATTCTATAAAATTTTTACTGTTGTTATTTAAGCAAAATTTTCTTTAGTTGGAAAAGTGATATTCAAGTAATGAGTGAAATGATGGCTTGACTATTTAATAGATTTGATAAAATACTACAAACAAGTACAGGTTTGGTGTAGCTTCTAATTTTTGTGCCAGATGCTGTACAGTTATCTTGCTAACCAAAATTATGTCACCTTCCACAGTATACTGTTTTGAATATTTCCTTGTTGCATTCAACCTTGAATTTTAAACATTGCAATCTTATGTTATTATAGATTTCAAATGTCATAACTATGAATATTTCATTATAATTACTTCTTATACAGAAATATTACAAAATTAATAGCTTGAAACTAATTTCAAAAAGATTACATTTTACAAAACAAATTTAAACTAAATATCACTGTCTAGAGCGGGAGACAACCAGTAAAACTTAATCAGTAATATAAGCAACATAAATTTTTACGAAAACTCTGAATTTAGTTAACTGGGTAGTAAAAAATATCAATATAAATGATGTCTACAATAAAAGACAACTGAAAAATACAGCTAAATTAGAAACATTAATAACATTTTTGTGAAAAATCAAATTTTAAATAACCAGAAAAAGGCTACCACCTCAACAGTTGACTCATCGAACATCAATGTAAATGTAATCTAGCTCTGAAGAAAACTGAGCAGTAAAGCTAAATATAACATAAATGACAGACATTGTTATGAAAACTCAGATTTTAATTCAGGCAGTGATGCCTGATTAATTAAAATCTTAGAAACAGCATTGTAAACAGAATTTATCCTAGAGATAACTAGGCTATAGAGCTAAATCAGTAATATAAATAACATATGGTTTTATTAAACTCAATTTTTTTTGAATTATATTATTAAAACATATTTTTATGAAAACTCAAGTTTAAACATTATAATTCACAGTAAAACTAAATACATGTCTAATATTTCTACTTAGTACTCTATAAACTATATAAAGAATTACAAACAACAGTTTTAATCAAATAACACATCAGGTAAAAGTACTCACTTAATAATCACTTGTAGAAGAATTGAAAAAAAAAAAAACTGCAAATTCAATTTATCACTTTCCTTTCACTTCCTACATACTAATACTAAATTTCTAATTTTTAATTTGATAAACTTTTAAAGCAAACTATTACTTGAAACACTTAAATTTCAAATTTATTTACATTTTCACAACAAAATAAACTTCAATTACATAAATTTCTGTTTGATACACTGAAAAGAAAAACACTTAAATTTCAACTTTAAATGAAAAAGCAAAAGCTTCAAGGATTACTAAAACTGTAAATAAATTTCATGTATGTTCACATCAAGTATATTTCAAATATAATCGCAAGAATACTTTCTGGAACAGTAAATCACAGTTTGGTGCATTTGTCACTGCTGAAGTATTTTTATTCCTTAAACTGAGGATGAAAAGTTTTTTTTTCAAATAAATAAATTTTATAAAAAGTTAATTTGACTTATTTGAGATTGATTGGAAACAGAATGCATGATTAGATTTATATATTTTTTCTTCCAATGAATATTTGTTGTGAAAATGCATTTTGTATAATTTTTATATTTTTCAATAATTATTTAAATTTAATTTTAGGGCCATGTCCAGCAAGTGAGCCTGAAAATGCTTTGCTTGTATGGGCACCTTGTACCTCTATTGAAGATGAAAAATGTGAGTTAATTTGCATTTTAAGATTCAAATACATTTTCAAATGTGTTTATTGAAATGATTGTGAGTTTGCAATTTTTATGTAAGAAATATAAAAATTAAGAAAAATTGTTTTCAGTGTATAGATTGTTGATTAAAATTATTGTACTTAAAATGATTATACTTAACTACTGTTACTTTAGCTTTTTTGTTTTGTTTTATCAGACAAAATTGTGGCATGTAGTTTTTACATTTTTTTAGTTATTTTTTTCCACTAATTGAAAACATTTTTGATTCTATTATTTATAATACAAGTTTCCATATAAAGATATTACAGAAGATGCCTGTTTCTTATGAACCTCTAATTTATGAACACACCCAATTTTATGAACTATTGGCTGGTTCCTAACAGGGCCTATAAACGCAAGGATAATTTTTATTCCTCTTTATGAATAAAGTTTTTGTTAATTTTTTATTTTCTGATGTTTTACTCATTTTTTCTATTTTATGGTTGACATAACTATTTAAACTAACATTTTTATTTGAGTATTTAAGAAATGTAGATGACTAACTTTAATATTTAAGTATTAATTAATCGACAGGATGAATAAAAAGTAGTTTTGACAAAATTGTTTATGATCGAAATTAAAGTGAACATATATTTTTTATATCCTAGTGTGATTTATGTCAGTAGACTTTGAGATATTAATAGGTGTCTGAGCCACTAGATTTTTTTAAGCAGTCTGTGTAGCATTTCTCTGTTTTAATCTAATTTATGATTATGCATGCCTTTGAGTGTAATCATTAGCTTTAAATAGAAATATTTTTAGAAGGAATATATAGGATACCATCAGAAGGAATGATCGTATCTTGGAATTGTTTTATGAAATTGACATTCTAGGCTCAGTGCTCTTTTAAATGTATTATTGTAATGATGTTTTAGAAAAAATGGTATCTAAGTCATTTTGACCTGTGTGCATTATTAAATAAATCAGTGCAAATAAAAAAAAATATTTAACAACTTGAGAGGAGATGAATCTCAACAAAGAAATCTACTTTTCCTCAAAATTTCCTTTCATATCCTTTTGAACCTGGATTCAGTTGTAATATGTTAACAAGTATTATTAAATGATTGAAAACATAATATGAGAATGGAAAAACAAATATAAAAAAGCAATTTAATGCAATGACCATCTGCATGGGACCATGTTACTTGTGGATGGTGTCTGTTTTGTAATTTTCTTCTTGATGACTTTTATACCATCTAATAACATAATTATACTAATGACACCCCTCAAAATACTTAGTTATTTGTTGTGGTTCAAAATCTTCATACTATATGTTAAGTCTAATTTAGCCCTTGTGGGGGAAAAAATTATCTTTGTGCAACAAACAAATCAGTCATCACTTCAAACATCCTCCAAATATCCTGAAAAACTAAATAAAAAAAAGCTAACTTACCATATTAATTCCAACAATTTTAACATTCTTTTTCACCATACAATTTGAATTTTGATATCTGCTTACATTGAGAAAGGGGGGGGGAAAGATGTTTTTGAGGCTTAATTTTTTGTTACCCACATGCAATTTGTATGAAATGAACCAAAAAATACATTTTAACTTCTAACATAAAAGCTTAAATTTTAATAATTGTCTAGATTGAATTGTAAATTATTTCGGTGTTATTAATTTGTGTTATAGGTTTCCTATATAATTATATAAAGCTCTTTTAATGTATTAAAAATAGCCATTTACAACTGTATTTACTTAAACTATATTTGAAAATTTTGATCTTGGATTTATTTTCTATTTTATTTACTCATATTTTATAAAACACATAAACTTATTTTTTCTCTTATTGAAAATTCAAAATTCAACTTGTAATCATATTTTATTACAAGTTAAAAAGTTTTTCTACTCTTAATTAAGGTTTATATCAAATAGGTCTTTTTAAGTTAAACTGTATTAAATTGCACACACCCAAAATATACTAAAGATAATTAAAGTAGTTTTCTAGTTTGGAAATAACTTCAGTTAGGAAGATTTGTCTGAAATGAAAGTATAATACTTTGAAAAATAATACACACGTATGTTGCACACATGCATACCATATATATATATATACACTACTGGCCATTAAAATTGCTACACCAAGAAGGCGACATGCTACAGATGTGAAATTTATACGAAAGGAAGAAGGTGCTGTGATATGCAAATGATTAGCTTTTCTGCGCATTCAGACAAAGCAGGCCCCAGTAGCGACACCTACATTGTGTTTAAATGAGGAAATTGTTCAGCCGTTTCCTCATACACAAATTGCATTTGAATGTTGTTGCCTGGTGAAAAGTTGTTGTTATGCCTCGTGTAAGAAAGAGAAATGCCTACCAGCACGTTTCTGACTTTGATAAAGGTCAAATTGTAGTGTACCGGGATTGCGGTTTATCTTATCGCAGTATTGCTGCTTGCGTCGGTCAAGATCCAATGACTGTTAGCAGAATATGGAATCGGTGGATTCAGGACGGTAATACGGAACACCATGCGGGATCTCAACGGCCACCTATAACTAGCAGCCAAGAAGACAGGCATATTATCCGCATGGCCGTAATGGATCGTGCAACCACGTCATGAGCCGTGAGTCAAGAAACAGGGTCGTTTGGAAGACAACAATTGTCTGCACGAATAGTTTGACGACGTTTGCAGCAGCATGAATAATGCTTTATTGTATTTTATTATATTTAGTATTTATAAAATTATTATTTTTTTTTTACTTAATGTCTTAACTTTCTTTTTGAATAGTGGACAAGTATATTAATGAAGCAAAAGAAAAATGTGGATATAATGTGGAACAGGTAATATCACATTACTTTTTTTCTTTTAAAAATAAATATAAATTATATGAAAAACATTCAGAAATTGTAGAAACTTATATTCATCTGTCTGATATGAAAAGTTAGACAGGAACATACCCTATTTGTTTACTTAATGCAAATTTCTTCTCAATTCAATATTACTTACTGTTTTTTTCATTTTACTTCCTTTTTAATTTAGTGTAAAATATTACATGGATTATTTATCTAAATGTAACAAGAATTTTATTTTACAAGATTTAGACCCTTTTAAAATATACAGAAGGCTAATATGTATTGTAAATTCATTGTGTAGTTCAGACTTTGATTTTTTGAATATTGTTTTCAATGCTAAACAGGAAAAATCTCTGTTTTGCATTGAATTAATTCTTAAGTACCATGTGAGTAAATGTAAATTTTCATTTGACCCTTTTTATGTTAACTTTATTTTAGTTATTTTTTAATTGTTTCGTGTTTTTCTTTTGTTGTAGTTTCTAAATTTAAGGTAAAAGTTTTTACAAAAATTTTAGTTTTAATTTGTCAACTATTGATAAAAATTAACTAATTAATATAAAAATTTTAAAATTCTTTAACCTAAAGTAAAATATTTTTGCAATTTACAGAACATCATATATAACATTTGTTTGCCCAAAATATAATTCTAAATTTTCAAAAATTTTTGTCTTCAGTATAAAATTATATTAATAATATTTTCTTATGAAAGTGATCAATGAGATAATGCATAAATACTAAATGTCAGTTTGTAAAATCACTAACCACTTTATTATATATTTTTCCTCTGTATCTTTTTTTCTGATCTAATCATTCAATTGTTAATGTGTTATGATCTACATTATAAGTTCAGTTAATCATAAATATATTATCTACATGATTGGATTCATGAGTTAAATTCTCTCATGGCATGGACAACATATTAAGCATAGATGTTTATTTTGGTTATGAAGCTTCTTTAAACTGAAGATCCTGCTCGATTCATTTTAAATGTTTAAAAAGTGATCTCATATTGACAAAATAGCATTTTTTTTTCTTAATGAAAAGAAAATACTATATCAGCAATTTTTTGTATATTTGTATTGTTAATTGAATTATTCTGTTTGGGTTTTTATTCAAAAATTATTTGTATATTGTAAACCACAGTGATCTGTATTTTACTTTTTAATGGTAACTCTAATAATTAATTTTTGTGTTAATGTAAAGTCAGATGTAAATTGTGTCTGAAATAATTTTTTTTCATAGGCATTGGGCATGCTTTATTGGCACAAATATGATTTAGAAAGAGCTACGGCTGATCTACAAAATTATACACCTCTTCCAGATGAATGGACTGTTGAAGACAAAGTTCATTTTGAACAAGGCTTTCAATATCACGGGAAAAATTTTAACAGAATTAGACAGATGGTAAATATTCTGATTATTTTACATCCAAAAATATAGTCACCAAATTCATTTTTGTTCTACATGAGTAGTCAAATATTTTTAACAGACAATAAAAATATGGTATATTTATTTTTACATTTTGATTCCTATTTTATAATTAGTTTAATGTATTTTTAAATATTATTTTATGTAATTGTTGCTTGCAGGAATGTAAGTATCTTTTCATTTAAAGGTACTAACTTTATTATGTATATTATGTTTGTCTTTATTATGTATATTATGTTTGTCTTTATTATGTATATTTGTATATTATTGCAAGTTTTGGCCGATAGCTGAGTGGTTAGCATTCCTGATTTTAAGCTGTTGGTCCTAGGTTTGAATCCCGGTTTGGATATGGACATTTCCTTTCTCTGTATGTACTTTCTTGTCCTTTCTTCTGAGATGATAAATGAATGTGGCCCATCCTATAAATGGGTTTGTGGTGGTGTGACATGGATAATGCTATTTGCCTCTGTGACTTGGTTCACAGGTGCCCTCTAGGTAACACTAATGAGTAGCAGTTTCTGGCCTTATTGTGACAAAGGATTTGTCGTTTAGTGCCCGCTGTTAGAAAAAAATTTTTTTGCAAATTCTTTTAGTAAAAGATGCAGTTGATTAAAAGTTTCATGTTTTTTATTCAATACATGTATTAAAAATTGCTGTAAAAATTAATAAATTGTCCATTATGCTAGTTATCTTAGTATTCAATAAAACTTAATTTGTTTTAAAAATTAATATGGTCAGTTTCTCACTTCTATATTAATATTGCAGCCCAGAGTAGGCTTTCTGCACACTTTCTCCAGACAATTCTATACCTTGGCTTTCATTTTCCAATTGGAAATTTTTAATGTTTTTATGTCCATCAGCTATTTATCTTTTTTTAAGTTTTATCTCTCTAACAATTACACATGGGCCTTCAGTGCAAGATTTCTGTACTTGGCTGTTGGGTGATCTCTCAATGTGTTCAAGCCATGAGAGCCTGCCTTGATAAATTTAAATATGTTTGTGTTTGATAAGTGTCATTAGTTCTTATTCTCAACAATTACTATATCGAGCTGTCATCTGAATGATTAGATCCTTTGATTCAATTGATCGTGGGCTTCATTCCCACCACATGTTGGGTGATTCAGAAACCATGTTAAATTGGTCTAATCAGCCCTCATGTGCAAAAATGATCATTGAATGACAAATAAATTAAACCAACAATTACTACTTGATTGTATTTGGTTATAAGACTTTCTAAAGTATTGCTTAAAAATTAGTAAATAGTTTATATATTTTTGTATCAGAGTTCAAATCTTGTACCCGTAAGTTACTACAGGCAAGAAAATAGTTATGTAAATTTGTTGTATTACTGCTCTTAAGATTGATTTATTTTTCTATAATTGTTGATTCTGCAGGATTCTATATTCGATTTCTTCAGAAATAGCATTTTAAGTGTTTATAATCAAACCTAAATATGTGAAGCTTCAGCAATTACAAATTAAAAGTTATCAATTACCAAATACTTATAATTGCTGGTAATTTAGTATTTTTCATATGTTTTGTTTTATGTTTATTTAGTTAGACAGTTAAATTTCTGTTACTTCCATTAATTTATTAATAGGGCACAAAAACATTTGCACATTTTTTATTTTGATGTGAAGATTTAATTTAAGGTCTCAAAAAAAAAATGATGAAATATTAAAATAACAAAATAAATAAATTAAAAACTAACCTATTGTAAACTCCTTTTTTTCATATATAAATATAATAGCAACAATTTGAAATAAATCTGAACTGGCCAGCAAGTTTGATTAAAATTTTGCTTTTCTATCTAGGGTAAAATTAAAACCTCCTTAAAAAGATATAGATGCTAATTAAATGTTACACATTTTCAGTTAATGTGAAAAGTTATGCTTGATTTTATTTTATGAAATTTTCTGAGAATTTCATTCCAAAATATTCTAAATGACTCTTTATATATGTAGCTTTAATGCAAGATTTATGTACAATTTATAATTGTTTATGTACAATACAATTAAAAAAATTCTTTAAATTTAAGTTTGAAAGATTAATTTTTAATTTTAATATTGATTATTATGTTGCCAGATTTGCACGATCTTAAATATTCTATAAATACTTTACAGTACAATGTACATTATTATGCACTGTAATTATTTATTTTCAAAACTTCCTCTTCAGTTAATCAACCTATGAAATAAATTTGAAATATTCTTGCAAAGGGTCTTTATTTTTCAAAATAAATCATGAAATTAATGTATTTTTTTTTAATATTTTTTATTGGTTCAATTTAACCCTAAATAACTAAACTTAATTTTGAGTTACATTATAACTATGCATTTATTGATAAGGCTAGACATTTAAACATGTCAAAATGAACAAAATTGTTTAATCAATTGTTACTGTTCATTCAGTTTATTATGGAATTCAGTTTATATAGAGAAGAGTCTGGGATCTTTACATTAAAGCAGAGATGTTCATCATCTTGCAGATGAATGATTAGTTATCTAGAGTTAATTGTGTAAGTTCTTTAGGCAGATTATCTACATACAGAATCTATTTTCTAAATAGATTTTGCATTATAATAAAAAGGAAAGATTTTTCCCTCTTCAAGGTATTCTAACTCAAAAATTGTTGATACCTGTTAGTTGAAAATTTTTATTACCACTTAACTTTTTCTATTGGCCACAAACTAAAGATGCAGTTAGATTGATTCTAGCATATCTTACAACTTGTACAGTTTTGACATACAATGTGCACATTTGTTAGAATTTAAAGGTTTTACAGGTGTATTGTAAAATCATAAAGATTTATTTTATTGTGAAATTAGTCTAAAAATATAAAAGCTTCCTCTCCAGTTTTCCTATTTTTCTACAGTTCTTTCTACATACAAAATTTTTTTAAAAAGATAAGAAGCTATTAATATTGCTTAAACTCTTGTTTTTTGAACTCTCATTTTAAACCCTTGTTTATTGTTGCTCTTGATATTAAAGTTCTTCATATTGTTAAAAACAAGAAAAAAAATTAAAGGTCATGATATGAATAATGATAGTTTTTAGGATTTTAAAATCTATTTCCATCAATTTTTAATTTAGTTGTATTCTGTCTATGATTATTGAATAATCGAATTAGAATAATGAACATTAGTAATGATTATTTTTTTTTAAATGCTTGAAAGTGGCCATGATTGTTGAAAATAGAGTTTATGTATGGCCATTAAATGTAAATTATTGAAATTTTATTTTTTTGAAAATATACTTGATAAAAATTATGTAACAATTAAATTTTTTTATAAATTAAATGTTTATTGTAACTTTTAGAATTGATGCATGATTATTATATATAAGTTTAATTTAGAAGTAAAATTTGTATTGCAATATATTTCCAATTTAATAACGAAAATGCATTTGCTTTGAATTCACATGTTGTACACTTTGCGATTTATAATTATAAAATGTTTGAATATTTTTTTTATTATAAATGGCAAAAGTGATATGAAGCATTTATTTATAAGGAACACTACTGCAATTTCTGAGAGTATGAATAAATGATTTTGCATACAGAAACTTGGAATCTGTTCACCATTAATTTTTAAGCGTAAAATAAAAACAAAATGGTCACAGCAAAAAAAAAATTTTTGCTCATTAAAGTAACTAAGAATATACCATTATCTTATATATAATTACATACATACATTGGTATGTACATATGTATATCTTTATGATGTTTGTATATAATTGATAATATGTAAGCTTGTGCTTCCTTCAAATTGATTATAAGAATGATTATCTTGCTGTCATATAAATATAGAAATTTATTTTATCTTTATAAATACTAGGATTCTAATTTATTTGTATTTGTAATTCGAGAAATCACATATACATTTAAGAAAATTAATAGTGACAAGAAAACAATCATGTTATAATTAATTTCTGTTTAAAGAAACCAAAATTAATATCTTATTTCTTTTTATTACTAATTTGCATATTGGTTTTAGAATTATCTTTATATATGTATGCATGCACACATCTGTAATTCACTGATATATTTTATACAGTGGAGATTTATTCTCTAAATAAATATAATTTTGTATTTTTAATTTTAAAACCCTATCTGAAATATTTATTTCATTAGTCTTTTTTAAATTGCTAATGCTTGTTTACATTTATTTACATTTTTCATGAAATACTCATATAAAAAATTGAAATTTATTTACAAAATATTATTACTGTACTTGTAAAAAATTAAAATAATTTCAAAATGTGTCTGTTTTATATAGAAATTTTGGAATTGTTTTGTTACATGCATTTAGAATTTTATATTTTTTAATGTTATACATTTTGTAATAATAACTGCTTTGATTATTTCATCTAGCTTCCTGATAAACCTTTAGCTAGTTTGGTTAAGTATTATTATTTGTGGAAAAAGACTAGGTCTCGTACTAGTGTCATGGATCGCCAAGTACGTAAACTAGGAGCTCAAAAGGAAGAAGGAAGGTGAGAAATTTATGCTTTATTAGAAAGGCAATTAAGCTTATTTTCTTTTTGATAATTTATTTTTTTATAAAAGTATTCTAAAGTGAATCGATTTTCTATAGTATTTTTTTAATCAATTGAAAAGCAAATTTAAATTTTAATTATTATATAAATATTTTATTTGCAAAATATCAGTATGTTCAAGAATTGTTTTCAATTGCCTGATGTAAATTTTTTTTTTAACTGAATGCAAACTCAACTCATTAAAAACTTTTTTTTTTTTAATTTACAAAACTGTTAGCAGTTTATAAATCAGTAGTACAATCGTAATGAAAATTTAAGAATTCCTTTAAAAATATGAAAAGCTACATAAAATATACAGTTTCTTCTCCAAGGACAACTGTTTGTGTCAATATAATGAAAAAGTGTCATTAACACATGTATTAGAGAGTAAATTTTTATTGTAGTCTCCTCATTTAAAGACTTCTCATTAGAAATTTTCAACTTTTTTTTGCCCCAGATTTTTAAATTTTAAAAGTCGATGAAAAATTATTTTAAACAGTTGAACTTCTTAAAATATTTATACTAGTAAAATTTATGAGAAAAATTTGTATAGGCTATTATGTGTGTGATTCAAGATTTAAAAGTACTATGTTAAGAATAGTTTGTTTTAAATTCAATAAATAAAATTAAGTTTACTTCATTTAATTATTTTTTAATCTAGCTATTTTGCTATACAATGTGGTTATAGTTATTGATGTATTTTTACACCTATGTTTCAGTGGCTCTGAAGTTCCTTCTGATAACGAAAGTGATATGGATCAAGATAAGGACAATGTATGATATTTATACCTGTGTTAATATTCTGCATTCTTTTTTTTTATCTATTTGTCAGAAATTATAGTTTCAATAACTTTTTAGAAGGCAGAATCTTCTGGAAGAGGTAGTTGTGCAAATTGTTTTGTATCAGCTCAAGTTTACAACACAGCAAAAGGAAATTTATGCCAAGCTTGTACACAGTATTTTAAGTAAGTTGATATTGATTGTTTCATTTTAAGGAAAACTCATAAAATTTTGTGTTGGCAGTAAGCAAAAATAAGAGTTTTTATAATACAGTTATATTTTTTTCATACTTTATAACCATTTTAAGTATAATTTATCTGTAAAGTTATGCATTTTTAATAATAAGATAATGAGATTTCTGGGTACTCACATATTATCTCATTGATCATCTCTGAGGAAAATTTATGTCATTTAATGATTGGATTGGCGTCATATAAATTACAAATAAACTTAATATTTATTTGTTAAAATGAAGATTTAAGTGAACTATTTTGATTTTACATTTATTAAAATTTTCAAAATCCGACAAAGTATTTTTAATAAAAAAGGTTGGTAATTTGATACATTTTTAAGTACTTATTTCTGACCAGAACTTACAAATGTATAT
>JAPDSC010084925.1:0-17098 GCA_026290005.1 Latrodectus geometricus | reverse complement strand
AAAAAACAAACAACATAAAATATAAAAATTATTTCAATATAATTGTCTAAAAAACCGAAATTTAAATGCAAATTTTGCCCTTGCGCTACTCCATTTAACATTGCAGTATTATGTAGAACAATGGTACTGTAGAATGATACTAAAAAAATTGTACCATGAACCATAGATAGCCTCAATCTACGTTAGGTATTTGCGTTTACGAATATTCGTTTCATTAAAATTATGATTTTGACGTAAATGAGTTGTTAACTAAATGGCAGGGAGGTAGAAAAATGAGTTTCATGAACAGTGTGAATTACATACATTCATTTCATTATTGATTCAAAAAAATTAATATTAATTATTTAATGTCATTTGGTATTGTCAAAAGTAAAATATTGATGAATAATTTATTATTGTTATGGATACATACAAAGACAAATTTTCATTGAATTTCACATTCAGTTATCTGTAAAAAGAAGATAAAATAAAATAAATATAATAAAAGTTAAAACAATCAATTTTGTAGTTCAAAAATATTATTTTATTTTTGTGGAATCAAATTAATTATACATCCTTTGATACTTTGACTTGTAAGGAATATGTAAATCTGCATCTAACCACTGGATAGCTGAGCTGGCTTTCAGTTCAACAGTTTATGTGTTTGAGTATCACCTTGTACTTCAGTGTTTATAGTTGCTTGAATCCATTTGAACTGTAAGTTTTATTAGTTCTAGTGTGCAAGAAATAACCGTTGAGAAGCAACGACACCTAGAAACAATTTTTTTTTAGTAAAATTATTTTGCCTATTATCAATTTTGTAAACGTTAATATTATAATTTTTTCTATTTTTACAAGATGCCGCCCAACATGTCTAGTGGTTAGCGTACCTGACTACAGATGGGTGGGACCTGGGTTCGAATCCTGGCTCGGGCATGGATGTACTTTCTCTCTCTCTCTCTTTCTTGTCTTTGTCCTTTCTTTGTGTGTGAATGGTTGCCTACCCTATAAACGGGTACCTATGGCATGTGTGTACTGAGGAAGTCGAACTCCACACCAAATATGGCTTAGTTGGAAAAGTGGAGCAGCGCACCCCATATTGCCAGCCTGGCTGGCACACGACGACAATAACAACAACATTTTTACAAGATAATTTAATCATAAATTTTCTTTAAAATGACTTAGCAATTTACCCTAAAAATATATCAAAATTCCTTTTAAAATAATATAAAGTCAAAGTAATATTTTTATAAATTATTAAATCATAAGAATATTTAAAACTAATATAATAATTTAAAATTTCATAAGAATATTAGTTTTTATTAAAATAACATTCTCTTATAGTTGTCATTTACTAATTATTTCTTAACTAATCATTTATTATTAGAAACTAATCATTTTTTAAGAAAATTATTTTAGTTATAATTTTTAAAGATTAAATTGTTCTGATATATTAACATTTATTGTTTATTTCTTTATTTTAAATATAAAAATAAACGAAAGTGATAACAAATAAAATATGGTAATATAGTTGAATAATTTAAATTCTTTTCAAATTAGATATAAAAGTTATACGTTACTTTATGTATGACAAAGCTAAAAGTGAATGATATATTAAATTATTGTTTCTTATACATCATTGCAAAGGTGTGTATACTCTCATCATATTACACGACAAATATCTATGCAGCTATTAAGTTTGATTTACATAAGTCCAAACATCCTTGATCATATGGTACGAAATTAATGGTACTTCACATGGTAAATTATCGTACTAGTACAGTTCTAGTACGATAATTTAGTACCATCAATAGTGCCCATAATATGGTAAGTAAATAAGTAAAGAAAGCATAACACACACAATTTTTTAAAAATTATTTAATGGAAGTATTTTTTAAAAATTTATCTATTTCAAATTGATTTTTATCTCTAATAGTTTCTATCTGCATTCAATTATTTATTAAAGCAGTTAATAAGTAAATCGTGAATATTTTTTATCAAATGATTCCCAATGAAATAGAAAATTATCTTTATGTGTGTAGTTTAATAATCAAAAGTTATGAATTTATATTTCACAATCGAAAGTATTTACCCAAAGAATAAAGCAGATACATGAATCAAGACAAAAATATCTATTTTTGCATTTCGTAGCATAAATCTTTGTAATATTTTTTGTCACGCTCATTGGAGATTATGTAAAATCTCAATTGTTTCAACCTAAATGTAATTTCATGTTCACAGTAATGATTATTTTTAACCGTTGACTTCGTAATTATATCCAAGCTCCATCTGTCCATTAAAATTTTGCATATATCCATTAAAAACTGTTTTGAATAAAATCCATATTATTTTCGTGTTTGTTGCATTTCTGCTACCGATTGAGTATTTATTCCGTTTTTATTATTGATCCGTTTTTATCTTATAAATCCCTGAAACAAAATAAAGAAAATGTTTCACTTAACTTATACGAACATGTATGTTTGGAATCATAAATATAAATAAATATTAATTTCAAAACACAAAACTCATACTTAAATCAGGAAATTTAAGTAATGGTTAAAAAAAAATATGAATTTAATGATCTTTATTGGTATCAGCTATTTAGATTTAATTTAAAAAAATATCTAGTGAAAGTTCGATGTTCACTGAAAAATCATAAAGACGTATTGAATAATTTTTATACAATTAATATGAATATTCACTTATAAATGCTACTGACTTGCACAAATTTTAATCTACCACTTAGATAAAGGATAGGGTTCTTAGCAAAATCAGTGCACTCTCAATTTGTGTATTTTAAACAACTTACTGCAGAAACCTTTGATCAAGATTACCTTTTTTGCCATGATACTTCCAATCAGGGGAATAATTTCATCCAACTCACGTAAAAGAATGCGTCGAAAGTACACTTTATTTCACGACATCTTGTTCTTTGCTCAACTTTATGGAGTTCCATTATACTTCGAGTTTAATCGGGGGAAAAAAACTGCTTGGAAGGTCTATATAGTCATCATTAATATTTTAAAATTCATGAGTTTTCTTCTGAGCACCATGCTAATACCAGATTTTGTAGTTAAATGGATGCAAGAAGCTACCCTGTGGCTGCTATTCGTATCATCAATGGGAATAAATGTGTTATTGGTATTGCAGAAGAAAAGCATTGCTACTGCAATGAAATCCTTGGAAATATCAGCTGAAGATGTGAGTTGGCTGCCTAAAGCTTACAGCAGAAGAACTGGAATTCAGTTTATAGTCATTTTCCTACACTTTATCTTTTTATTTGCTGGTGGTGTCACCTGGTTGTTCTGGATTTATGATGATAAGACAATACACACTTACGGATTTTCATTCAAATATAATAGTGAAATATTTACAAAAATCATACGTTTGTGCATTATCATGCAATATTTAAGCATCGTTCTGACTATCGCAACATCAATGCTGATTGTTTGTAATTTATGCTATGTGTTGAGAAGTATTATGCAATCATATAAGGATTCGTTACGATGCTCTTTAAGGACTATGGGTCAACCATCAGAAATTCCTAAATTTATATCTCAATTCAAGATTATTGAAGAACTTGTCACTTCAATAGAAGTCGTCTTATCCAAAAGCATATTCTTATTGTACATAGTCCTGGTTATTTGGTTTTTCAATGCCTATGACATTGTACTGGAAGTAAAATTTTCCACCAGTACAGCGGAAATTGGTCTGGCTATTTATGTTTCATCAGTATTTTCTATGACAGTGAGTTATTTTTTATTTTTGACTTCCCAAGCCTCAGGAATCGCAAAGGAACACAGGCAAATTAAAAGAGTCTTGATACCACTGACGGAAGCTATGATTTTAAGAAAAGGAAGTGGATCTGAAGTGACAGTTTTCAAAATGTTACATGACGTCATTCATAACAATGATTTTTACATTACAGCTGCTGGTATATTTATGGTAAATGATGGTCTAATCATGACTTGTGCCGGGCTTATGGTATCTTACGGTATCATTATGCACCAAATGGAAAATGAACCTCACTGATCAAGTAGTGATTTAAATGTATTCACTAAAGTGAATTAATATGCATTTTGGGACTTATAAGAGTTCATTTAGTTTTAAAATTATTCATTCCAAAACTACAAAATACAAATTATTTTAATGAACTTAACTTGAAACAAATATTTTGACAATGATCAGCAATGTTTAGTGATTAACTTTTTCCAAGAACAAATTCTAAGTCATATATTTTCTGTCATTGTTATAGGAATAGAGCGCAGAAAATAATTCAAAGCCAGAAGAGTTAATCCGTTCAAAATCATGTTTACTTAAAAAGTAAAGGAGACAGCAAGAATAAATAATTCATTTTCAAAAGAAACTAATGTTTTTGTATTTAAATATATATATCATGATAAACTGGAATGACAATCAAATTAAGAACATTTATATAATTATGAGGATATGAAATTCATACTTATTAAAAACGAAAGCTTATTATCTTAGTAAAAATCATTAACATCATATTCATTTATATCATAGTATATGTTTCATGTTATTTACCTTTGGATCAATTGCAAGTGTAATACTATACTTATGAAATGGAAAAATGGATGGAGCATCAAATTTCTCCAAATCAAACTGCAGGTGTAGATTTTTCATTTTAATTAAAGGTCAAATTGGTTCATAAATAAGTTGTAAGTAGTTTTAAAATCTATATATTGATGATGAACAAAGATAATAGTAATTTAGAACACTTTAATAAACTAAGTGAAATTATTGCTTTTTGACTTTATTTTTTGAATATAAAACCAATTAAAAATGAATTTTTTCAGATATCTGTAGAAAAATTGGAACTATCATTCTATAAACTTTTTCCAATACCCGGTTACCACGATAATTTAAAAAATTGAGTTAGTAAATAAATAATTATTTTTCATTTAATAAAAATATCAGTATAAAAATAATAAACTTTCAAATCGCATTCAAAACAGTTTTTTAATCATATTGCTTACATATCACCATATATAATTATCATATGATGTTTGTAAAATCTCATGAATAGTTTGCAAGACAATTATACTATAAGAGGAAAATAAAATAACAATTGTCTGAAAATAATTTTTATTTAAAAATATTTTTTTTTATATGCAAAACATTTGTTCAAGAATTAAGCAACTCAATCGTAAATTATTTTTAAAATAAAATAGAAAAAAGCAGTAAAATAATTTATGTTTGCATTTCTACTTATCGCTTGTTCTTTTTGCAATATATCTTATTTTGTATATAGTATTTTTACTTTTATTAAAGTATTAAAAAAATCAATTTATAACTATTTTACTTAATCTTTGTAACAAAAATATTTTATCGTATTAAATAAACTTGCTTTCTTTCTTTGTTTTTCTCAGCTCAGTATTTATGCAATCTAATCGAAACAGAAATGTAAATTTTTCTTTCTACAAAATCAAAATAAAATATAATGAATGGATTTTACAAGATATGTCTGCCACACTATAAAGAAATAATGGAGATATTTGCTGCATTTTATAACCCAGTGGAATCATGAATTTTTTAGAAAATATAATCAAAACATTTTCTTTAGAAAATAAAGTTTTAAGACTGATAGATTGAAAAATTTAATTAATGAAAAATTTGAACACATCATACAGAGGCTACAATAACATAATTGGTAAACTCATACTTCCTATGTTCAAAAAATATTTACATTTGAACTATCTGAAAACCAACATGTAATAACTTAAATGATTGAAACTTGTAAGATATAACGTCTCTTTATTAGGGAAGAGTGAAGGTTGGAAGAGAAGTTCCCTTAATATCAGAGATTCAATGGTATTACACTGGCTATTTATCCGTTTCATTGGTAATTCCTTTTGAGCAGAATTTTCTCATCGATCCGAGCTTAGTGTCTAACACATGAAAAGGTAACTGAGTATTCTACCGCGTATTGTTCTTGGCTTAGTCTTCGGCGGCTGGAAGATTAGTTGATGAACGGTGATCGTACGCTAAAAGCGTGTAGTCGCCGCGTTACAGTTGAAAATTACAATAAAAGGAAGGACGGTGACTCAATTAAAGACTTTCACTTCGAGTGCAAGTAAGGTTTTTCATGAAATATGGCTAGAAGAAGTCGTCAGAAGAATTTGATACATGAAATAACAGAGATTATGAGAGAGAAAAAGTTATGAATAAAGGATTAGGTTATTTATCATTAAGTCAATAAGGGTTTAAAAAAAATTTTACATACGCAACAGAACATAAAACTGAACTGAGGTTAGGAAATTATTCATGGTTAAAAAAATGGTTGATATATTATTGCTTTTGTTAAAAAGTATGAATTATTTATCGCTTTGTTAAATATATTATTCCCTGTTTTTTTAGTGGATAGATTTGACTAATCAGTCATGATTAGATCTTCTTACGCACGATTTTTACTTAATCGTGATCTACAATTTTAAAAGGATCCTAAATTATTATAAACATCTACACACGAGTCAAATTGATGAACTGAAGCATCATCATTTAACCCAACTGGAATTTAAAAACTTTTCATCACACACGTGTGTCTAAAGAAAGTAATTAAAATTTAAGAAAATTTTAAAAATAAAGTAATTGTTTTCCTTTTTGTAGAAACCGTCTTAAAAATTTATAATTTCTGGCAAAACTATTTTTAAAATTAATAAATGGGGAAATATATTGTTTCTATGTAATTTATAGAACAATAAAAAAAAAAAAAAAAAAAAATTGTTTTAAGCAATGGTAAGAAGACCATCTAAACGAAATTAAAATTCAGTTTTCTTAGTTTACTTTTAAAAGGATTAATTACCGTTATTTAGTAACATTTTCTATTTCCTCTTTCTCTAAATTTCAAACACGACTATTGTTGCTCATGCAGAGGTCTAGACTCTGACTTCAGTGTTTGGTCAAAATATACGCTATCGAAATTCATTATTCCATGAGCGATATGATCTAAAAAATTGGAGATAATATTAACTTAAATGTTTGTATCATCCCTTAGAGCCCCACTAAAAACTAAGATGCATTGAAATTGGAAGCTTTAAAGAAGCATTCAATAAAAACCCAATTGTGTACTTTAATATGATGTTAACATCTATATAAGCAACATTCTCATTCTGTTCGTCTGCTGAAAATGTACTTTATTTTTATTGAAAAAGACAATACAAATAATTTAACTGTTTTTTATTGATATTTTTTTAACTGAAATTTGAAATCTAATTAAAAAACTTCAGATTATAAGATATTGAAGTGAAACTAAGATATAAAATATCAAAATTTGCAGATATAGATTTTTTAATGTATTTTTTTTTCACATAGTCTTTGATATTTCAATATTTTGAACAATTTCTGTTATCTGCCACAATACTAATATACTGTACTTTCAGTTTTAAAATTTTAAGTTACTAATCCTGAGAAAATTTTAATAAATTTTCCTCGAGATATAATTTATTAAGATTTTTGTCACTTTCTAATATTAGAAAAAAAATTAATAAAATCTTAATTAGTAAATTATTAATTGTGGTTTTCCAACAATACATTTTCAAATAAAATTAAATTGTAAAAACCTGAAAAGTTTTAATATTTTTACTAATTTGTTTTTGCATCAACACTTTGTAATCCATTAGAAAAAAAAACTAAATATAAATGTTTGTAATTTATCATTTACAATATTGAATATACTTTTAGTAAATATTCAGTGAATTATTGATTCTATGATGTATATTATTTTCACAAGTCCTTATAAAGTAATCAATTAATAAGAAATTTAATTTTGAAAATCAAGAAGTTTAAAATCATGATAGTTATTGATTTTCAAATTAAGCTCGTTTTCAAAGCAGAAAAATATTCGAACTTCATAAATAATGTTTTATAACAATTTTTAAAAACAGAAACCTTGTTTTGTTCATGACGGAGCATCGATAGCTACATTAATTCTACGGTTTTAGTTTAATTTATTTTTGGTATTGTATATTCATTTTTTTCCCACAGAAATAAATTTTTATAGAAACTGACTTTAACCTGAATATTCTTGAAATTTTGCAAAACCAATATTAACGTTGCAGTGCTTATCGGGGGAAAAAAAAAAAAGATAACAGTTACATTCCAAATTTTTATAATATAAGTTTTAGTAAAAATTTATTATTCTAGTAAGATTAGAAATTAAGTTATATTCTAAAGTACAACATTTTCTTTTTAATCACACTTTCTATTCTACTTTTAATATTTATAAAACTGCATTTATAAATTTAATAATAGGAAATGCTTAAAAAGATAAGATATTTATTATTGATTATACTTGTATTGCATATTAAATATACTTTATTGTACTTTTTCTAAGACTTTCTTCCATCTGTATCTACCATCTGTACAGAATCTGTTATTTGACAGTCATAGAGATGAGTAGAAGCTGCAAATAAAAAAAAAAAAAAAAAAAAAAAAAAAAACGTTTGCTTACTTTAAAAATGCATCATATAATAAAATTGGGAACAACAGCAATTCCAACAATTTTATATCTGATATTTTTAATTGTTTCTTTACAGACCATATTAAACCATTACAAGGTAATGTGATGCAAATCATATTAATAAAATTTAAACAAGTTACAGTATTTAAAATTTTTAAAGTAAAATTTAAAAAAAAATTATTCATATACTCCGATTTAATACAGACTAATCTAGTAGGTAAAACTAGCATTAAAAATGCACAGAGAAAGAGCATATGACAAATAACAAATATTAGTTTTTCCGGATTATGTGTCATATCAACATATAAACAAACTGCATTAATTAAACCAAAGCGAAAAAAGTAAACACTATTTCATGGCTTTCTTAAAATTAAAGTATCTCAATAAAAATTACAGTAAGCCTCTATAGAAATGAGTTCTATACTCGATAACATAAAACATTAATCGTGTCTATAAATGGTGTGTAGGACACATATAATAGGTCATAGTAACAGTGTCCTTTCAGTGAAATAATTTCTTGGGGGGTATGTCAGAAGAAGTCTGGATATCTTCTGTTTGGTTACTGTTTCCGAATTATAACAATCTATACCACAGCATCATTAAGAAGTTATCAGGCTCTATAAATAGAATAGGTCATGATCAGCTCTATGAAGCAAACAGACGACTTAAGCAAATGGAACTGAGGGTTTATTGGGTTCAGATGTACTTAACACAAAATGCAATGGTAAAGCAAACATATCTAATCACAATTCTACCCACAAGAAAGAAAAATACCTTTATTTGTTCCAAAAGATTTTTTTAAAAATTTTTTTACACTAATTAACCTCGTATTAGATTTATTGATGTTTTTTATTCGAATAAATACCATAAGAGGAAAGCATTTTCTTAATAAAAAGTGTTTAAAATTAAAACAAACGATGAACAATAAATTAACTTCCATTAATGATAAATGACAGTGCGTTATGAAACAAAGAATAATCAAGTTATCATACATTTAGCCCAATGACCAAGCAACCATGCAAGTCTGTGATCTCGTTATAAATTACAGCGTTTTTGTTATTTATTTATTTTTTGCTAGTTTTTAATCAAGAATGTAAATTTTTCACCGAACTTCCTTTTTGATATATTTTAGGTCTATTTTAAGTTGAGTAAGTGGAAATATATTTTCACTCATTTATTACAAAAGGCCACAGCATCTAAGCATCACTAGTCCCTGATTAATTTTAGGTGAATGATGCAGTTAACATTTGAACTGGCAATCTCTTCTAAAAACCATGCCACATCAGTGGAGTAATATCAGACTCAACAGAACTTTTAACTCATAAACTTTTCAGAACGAAATTCCAAGTTTGGAAAATACGGAACCCACTACTTTCCGGTCATTTGTATCAAATACTATTTAATTAAGCCATTTGTAAAATTATTGTCAATTTTAAAAACTTAATTTTAAAGTTGTGACAGTAAATTTATAATTTCTTATTTTAATCTGGCAACAAACTTTATTTATGCAAATTTTACTTTATCCAATTGGAGAAAAGAATTTTCGCTTACTTTTAAAACTAATTTACCAATGGAAACCGCCATATTCGAATTGGATCTTAAATGTTGATTTGTTTGAATGTGATTGTAATTGTTGTAACTGCAAAGAAAAAATGGTAAGGCATCATTTTTATTTATTATTTTAGCACTGTTAATGAATTTTTTTAATGGAATTTTAAGATCCTTAATTGCTTGCAAACGTATTTCAGGAAACGTTGAGAAATAACGAGAGTGAAAATGCGTTTGGTGTCAAAGCAAAGAGTTTAAGAAGTAATGCTCTGAGAAAACCTATGCGAGGTGTGGAGAATAAAATGAGAAGTGTTACAATAAAGGTACGTTTCTGAAATTGCTTCTATTTAAGTCTTGATATTATAATTGTAAAAACAGTTATGAACTTTCTCTGAGCTTGTGTTACTATTATTAAGTTATTATTTAAAGATGTTTCCCTTAATTTTGATTCCTCACTTCATAATTCATCGTAACATAAATACTTTAGTAAATTTTTGGTGAGTTATTAATGTTCATTGTATTAAATTAGTTTCCCAAATTTCTTGACTCAAGTTCATGCTGGAAAATATTTTTCAAAGTATTAACAGATTTGTTTCGCTAAAATGATTTTATAAAATTTTTTTATTTCAGTTTTTGATAACTGAATCTATTATTTCACATGCTTTATCTTGTCATGAATTCACAGCTTGTCCTTTTTGGACCTTGGGCCACAAAACCCAACCCAACCAACTTGACATGAATTCAGAAATGCCTTTATTTATTATTTAATTAGTGTTCATTTTGTATTGCATCAATTGTAAAGTGTGAAAATTTTAATTTTGCTGCTTTTATGATTCTGTGAATTTCCAGTTTTGTTGGCCTTCTAAATATTGCTCACTATCGGTATTGAAATAAAATTCTATATGTTCACAAGTGTTAAAAAACTATCAAAATTAATAAAGTTTTTTCTATGTAATCAATGTAAATTTAAAACTACTGAGATAAATGATTGAAACAATAAATTATTGCCTTAAAGTTGGTTGATATAAGAACTTGTGCATGCTCTATCATTACATATTATAAATGAGGTTAGTGACATAAGGCATCCTCTGAAAAAATTCCAAAAAAATATTTTATAGGAAAAAGCTGTATATTTTGTACATTACAATGTATGTATTGACCTAAAGTTTCAAGTGTTTGATATGTGTGTTAAGTTATCACACAATTTTTTCTTTGTTCCTGACAATCAATATATGGCATAGATGCTGTATAATCCATTGTAACAATTTTTGAATTGGTGATATTTTTGGCATGTTTCCTTGTTTATCTAGCAACCTGGTTCTTATGAGATGGAGAATTATAAGAATTGTGTAGAAAATTTGGGTGATGTGTATGTTGGGGTACCATGTGCGTTTTTACAGAAAATTTGACAATGAAATTTAGTTTTGGTTCTTGCATAAATGTTATTTAAATTATGTTAGTTTTACCAATTTGAAATCACTTAATGAAAATTTTTATTGCCAGGGTCATAGTATTAGTACCTCATTTCTGACAATTGTAGTGTTTTCAGCTCTTTAACTAATGAGTTATCGTTTTGTTATTAATATTTTTGTGCCTATTTAGGCATAAAAAAAAATCAAGGTGTACCCTAAACTTTATCCTAAAATTCTATCTTAGCAACTCTAGTGTTTGGGTCATTGCAAAAAAGGTTAGACTATACTTTAGGATGCTCCTTTGATTCTTGCCAACTTGTGATAGCAATTGATCACCAAGCTGGGCAAAACCAGTGTTCTGATTGGCTTAGATCTAGATGAGGCTCTGATTGGTTACCTGTTTGCACTGTAATCTGTGCTAACAGGAATGATGTCAAAAAGAAAGTTAGCCAAAGGTCACCCTAAAGTATAGTTTTACCCCACCAATAAATAGAACATTTTATTTTTGTATTTTAATTAATATTTTTAGATTTTTGTCTTTAAAATCATATATTTATGCTTTTTTTATCAAATTTTTAAATTTATTATTTAGATGTATAACTTTTTATCAAGAATTTTTAGTAAATCACAAGTATATTATCTTTGAAACATTTTTTTCATCGCCAAAAAAATTAAAAGAAACTAGCATGATACACTATACAGCATCTGGCCCAATATATTTTTATCATTTTATGAAGTTTCACTTTTCTTGTGGCAGATCAGGCTCCGAGATCTCTTGATAAATTCATTCCTTTTAGAAAGCCTGTTTTTGAAAAGTCGTCTGTATATTAAAACTAGTGTAAATAGAGCCTATGTATCTATAAAGAGAAAAATTATGGATGCTTTATAAAAATATTTAATAAATAAAAAACCGCTAAAAATGAAAAGCTAATTGAAAATTAAAAAGCATTAAATATGCTATTGAAAATGAGTTTATACTTACAAAAGAGTTACTTAGCTTCTTTATTTAAATTATTCAAAAATAATTTTATTTTATAAATTTGTCCTTGTTTTTATGTTTAGTCTTTCACTATTTTCATTATGTATTTAAAATTATTTTGATAAGGTTTTATTACTTGTTAAAATTATGCTCATTAATCTTAAATCTGTAATATAATTCATAAAATATTGTTATCATGGTATTGTGTGGGGGAGGAATTTGTTAAAGGTTTACAAAATATTCATTTTCAAATCATAATTGTTACATTAAAGTAATTTCATTGTACAAAATATTTTAATTTTTTAAAGTGAGTGAAGTTTTTGTTCCTTAGACTCTGATTTCCTTCTATGTAAGTAGTTGGAAAATGCATTGTATTCAGAGAATATATTTATAGGCATGAAATTCAAAATATTAACAGTTTTATTTACAAAAGATTAAAAGTTTTATATAGCTGCTAAATTATGGTTTTTGAATATGGTTAGATCTTACAGCTATATATATTAAAATTAACACTGCAACTTTATAATTTCATCCTGGGAATTTCTGAACATTTTTGGTGACAAATGTCTGTCAAGATGATGTAATTGCCACGCAAGTGTTAATTACATCATCTAATCATTTTGTGGAAAAGCTTGTGCATCTGAATAATCTAAACCTGATAAATAAAAAGCATAAATATTTATTTTGAAATTAAAGCTTAAGAATATTTATTTTAAAACAAATAAGGATAACATAAAAATAATTTCAAAAACGTAAGTATGAATTCTAAGAAAAAATAGAATTAATCTTGCTAATGTAAAAATAAAAAGTAACAAAAATTGTAAATTATAAAATACAATTTAAATGTTACCCAATAATTAAATTAAAAAGAAAATATTGAAATAGTATTTTTCAAATGTAAAAATTTAAAAAACTCATTAAATAAACAATAAAAATGCCATACATAAACAAAAATGATATCAGCACAATTTCAAACAACTAATATTTAAAATATAAAAGAAATATACCACAATGTCATTTGTGAAACATGCTAAAGAATTCAAACTATATTTACAAAAATTCTTTATAAAATCCAAAAATTGAGTAAAATGCTTTTAAGTTCCTTGCGATGACATAAATACTAAAGTTGCCAAAATAGAATATTATTCACAATTCTTATTATTCTCAATGTCTGACATAATATATATATATATATATAATATATATATATATAATATATATATATATATATAATATATATATATATATATAAACCAGGTTGTCCAAGTAACCAAAAATGTTCCAAAAAATCACCAAATAGAGAAACTTTAGATTGATTATATAGCAACTGTGCCATATAATTATACTAATATAAAATATCAGTTGCTTGATAGTGTAAAACATCTTTCCTTAATTTCTTAAACATGATTACTTAACAATCAAGATGTACTTGTTCAGTGTTAAGGCCTTTTAGAAAAAGTACATATATTTAATATTTCTCGGTTTAAACCAATAAATTTTAAATGGAATAAATTTTTATTGGTTTTAAAATCTTTAATTTTGTTTCTTTTATAACTGCTTAACTATCAATTTAAGTTAATAACAATTGATAAATAAATATTTAAAATGTATCCTCATGAATGTTGAAAACAATTCATCTGTGTGCATGCTTCTATTTTAATTTTTAGTGATTACATAACATTTATAAAAAAAATTTAATTTGCTCATAAAAAAAAAAAAATAAGAATTTCATTTAAAAATAAAACCAATGAAAAGTCCTTAAAAATTTTAAATTATATATTTTTTAATTGGAATTTTATCAAAAAAGCATATAGTGTATATCTGCATAATCTTATAATTTTCTAGATTTTGATTGAAGAAAAATAAACTAGTTTAAAAATATAAGTATTTAAGGCTTGATCATACTAATGTAAAATATTTTTATATAATACTGACTATATATTTTAATCTAGAAGATTTTTTAAAATTATCTCATTTTAATTTTGAAGGCATTTTACCTAAAAATATTAAATGATATAACTATGAACTAAAAGTTTCTTTGTAAATTTTGAAGCTTCTGAAATTTTTTGATTGTTAAATTTGTATGCAACTTAAATACGATATGTAAATTTTCTATAGCTAAATGCTTTTTGGTATAAAGTTATCTTGCAAAAATATATATAATAAATATTTCTATATTTTTATTGTATAAACCTTTAAATCATTGAATATGATACCAAAATTTTCCTGTATTTAAATTTTTATGGTTTATCAATAAATATTTTAACATGTGAACAGTTAATATTTTTACTTTGTATTTGTTAAAGCTTTTATTAGTATAATGATATAACATAATTCATTTATTCGTTAATAAGTACTATTTGTGAGAGCTTTGAAAAATTTATATTTGGGGATATACTCAGTTTAATTATTCCCATATAAAATTAATAGTCCTCAAATGTTGTTGTGAGATAAACAATAAAGACCAGAGAGTTAGTTTTATTTGATGTGTCTATAATGGCAGAATATACTTTAAACACTGGTCCCTGCTGAATTAGCTCTTGTGTATGAAATAGCCAAGCAATAAACCAAATTTAATGCTAATCTTCAATTCTATAATTTAATAAATTATAAAGATTAAGTCTTAAGAGAGCCTACACCATTTATGGCTAACTGAAAAAAGCACCAAAGCAGAACAAAATAGTGAAATAGAAATTTTAGAAATAGTTAGGTTTATCATATATAGTGTAGGATTACTAAGGCTGGCAAGATTTATTGCCAATCAAAAGTATTTGCACCGGGGATCTGGGCTCTGCTAGGATCTAACAAATTATAAAATATTGCTTGCAGTCGAAACACTAGATATTACTAATTTATAAATTTAAGTGGAGCTTAAGATTCTTCTTCTGTACTGTTTATTAAAACTTTTAAAAAATTGAAGTAATTAGTTTTATTGAAATTTAAAACAATTTAATGTTAAACCCATTGAAAAGTTTCTTAATCCTATCTAGATATTAAAAAAAATTATTTTTCAACTTGTATTTTTGATCTATTGTTTAATTAGAGTTAATCAAATTCAATTAATATGTTAATTTTAAAAATATTTTATAAGAAATTTATTTTTTAATTGTCTTGCTTAATTTCAAAATAACATTTTTCTAATTAGCTCTTTGATGTAAAGACTAAGCAAATTAGTGTAGTTAAAATAAACTTTGATGTCAATATATTAAATCTTAATTTTTGTTTACATTTTTTCTTACTTTGCTATCTATTGTGTTTATACTTCTATATATAAACCTTTTTCTCTATAAAGAAATCAATATTAGGTAACTTTGTAGCCTACACCATTTGGGATTTGAAACACAATCTGCATAAAACTATAAAAATTTCTAAACTGGTATAGATCTTTTTAAAATCTCGGGAACCAGATCTCTCTTGTTTACCAGGTGAGGGCCCTCCTCAAAGATTACATGGACTTCCTGACCAACACCATCACATGTGTAGCCCTCTAATCATATTGTTTATGAGCAATTGGCTTTAATGCATGCAATTGCATACCACTATAAATCTTTAAATTAGTTAGATTTAAAAAAAAATTAATTTTCAAGAGATTAATTCTTAAATGTATTTGGTAGTAAAGGGAAAATTGTATTTTATCTTAAGAAATAACTTTTCTGTACTATTAGTTTTGTATGAAAGCAATGAGAAAACAATGTTTTTAATGACTTGTTAATGTGAACCTTGTTGTTTTTTCTTTTTATCAAATCAAGCTTTTTTAAATTTCTTTTGCTATATAATGACAAAGTTTCTACTTTTTTATAATCCGATAACATATTTCAGGAAACGTGTCTTTAAGAAGTTTTTTTACTTAAGATTTGTTTAATATTATAAATCAATTATATGCAAACTATGAATTACCTAGATGTTTTTACTTTTATTTAAAGTTTCTTGTAAACAAAACTATTTTTGTAACTTTAAAGATGTTGCTTAGAATAATTTTCCTAGGTTAATTCTTGTTCTTAGATTGCATTAAAATTTATCAAATCGCTCTCTTCACTTTTATATTGAATCTTCCACATAGTATTCTTGTTTCTGAGATTTTTCTTTTGTGAACTAAATGTATATGAAACAGCTTTTTTACTAGATTTACATTTACTATTAAAGACTAAGTAAACTATTTCAATTAAAACAAAAGATTCAATAAAGCATATTCAAAATTACTTTTGGTTGGAAAACCAACCAAATTGATTATTGGAAAGGCATATATAATTATATATATTCATATAATCTTATAAGGGTCAGATTTGCTGTAATTAAAAATTTAAACTATGTTTGAAATTCTTTTTTTTTTTTTTTTTTTTTTTTTTTTTTTTTTCCCCTTTCTTTCTTTCTGTAATACATGAAATAGTGCTATTTTAGATCTATAACATTAAGCAACTGTCTTTTTAAATAAATTACGAAAATAGTTTTTCTTAAAGTTTTGATAATATTTCTAATTAGAATTTTTAAATTTTAATATAAAACTTTTTAACTTGAAATAATGTGATTAAATTATTTCTAGGCACCTCTGCAACAAAAAAATGCCACTGCCAAAGAAAATTTTATAAAAGAGAAAAAGTTTATCAAACCTGTCAAAGAAGATAATAAAGTAAATACTTTAAAGTATTCTATAAAAAAAAATAATGGTTTTATTACTGTAGATATTGTGGAGTGTAATTT
>JAPDSC010084915.1:172041-194131 GCA_026290005.1 Latrodectus geometricus | reverse complement strand
GTATAATTGTATGATACAAATTATTCTGCCTATGTATTAAAATAAGTCACAATTATAAACATTTTTATCTTCATAATAAATTATACACATCTTTATTTTTTGTTCCATTGATTCCATATATATATATATATATATATATATATATATATATATATATATATATATATATATACATACAAATATACTTGTTTATTTAAAACTAATTTGTATCTTTGTATTTCTGATACTTACTTATATAATTCAAGTATGATGTATATCTATATTGCTTTGGTTAAAATATTTTGAATTTTGGCAATACACAAAAATATTCTTTCGGTTAAAAGTTGCATATTTAGAAGACAATGAAGTTTTAATGAATTATGCAAGAAATATAATTCATAAAAAAAATAATGTTCTGCATTCAGATATATACATTTATTTTGTATTGAATGTAAAATAATAGATACCATAATATTTGCTGCTTTCATTAAGTTAATTTTAGAACTAACTTTTTTCTTAAACTATATTCGTTTTTAGCTGTTTAGTGTCTAAAATTTAATTAGGAAGAAATTGGAATTCTTGAACCAACTAAAATTAATTGATCATATGGAATGTTTTGAATTGATCTTATAAAGTTTGTAACATAATCATTATTTACAAATTAGAAAAAAATAATAAAATTTTCAGCACATTACAAATTTATTAACATATTAAAGTCATTAAAAAGGGGATATGCACAGCTTCAAAATGTTTATGGTATTGTTTAGGAAACTTCATTTTTAATTTCAATTTCTCATTCATTTTTTGCTTCTTTTCTCATAAATATAAAATATAACATAAAATTTAGATGAAATCTTTGTCTTAGTTATATTAGATAAATATTTTCATTTTTCCATTAGTTCAATTTATAGTATTGGCCTTTTATAGAATTTATAAAGCATAGATGTCTTTCTCCCTCTCTCTTGAAATTAAATGTAATAAACATAATTAAATTTATTACGTATTCTACATTACTGGCCACGAAATGCAACACCCTGAAGGAAGCATTCAAATAACATGAAATTTACAACATGCATTTGTGAAGGTGAAGTATGCAAATGATTAGAATTACAGCGCAGACTGGCACCACTTCAAAGCGTTATTTAAGGACTAGTTCGGTAATTGTGTTTTTACCATAGCTTTTCAAAAAAAATCGTTCAATGATTATTTGTAGAAAAGAACGATCATTTTTTGCTTAAGTATTCAAGTACGATAGACCAAGATTGTGGGCTAACTTTCAGGAAAATCGGTTGTTTCGCTGGACGAAACCAATTAATTGTAATGTGGATATGTGATCGTTGGATGCAGGAGGGTACGACGGACCGACGGGTTCGATCGATCGACCTGAGTACACCATTTCACGTAATGACACGCATATTGTGCTCATGGCAGTGACGGATCGCTCAACCACATTACGAACCACAGCACAGCATATGCAGTGTGTAACGTATCATACAGTATTTGCGTGTACTATTTGACGCCGTTTACAACAGAGTGGTCTGTCTGCAAAACATTTATTGCTTTGTTTACCTTTGACGTAGAACCACAGACATCTCCGGTGCCAACGTTGCGATGAAAGAAGGATGTAGATGGCAGAATGGAAAGAAATTGTCTTTACTGACGAGTCACGCTTGTATCTGCAATACCACAGTGGTCACTTTCGATTCTAGAGACACTTTGGAGATAGGATGTTGAACAACTGGATTATGCATAGTCACAGTAGTCCTGCACCGGGTATTATGATATAGGGTGGTATTGGATATCACTCTTGCATTCTTCTAGTACATATTTCCAATACTTTAAACTTTAAACAGCCTATGTTTCAGAGGTGCTGGAGCCAGTTGTCATTCTTTACTTTCAGGGCTTTCCCACAGCGATATTTCAGCATTATAACTGGCGACCACACATGTCACGCATTGTCTAAGGGTTTTTTCATCAAATGCCAGATTGAATTGTTTATCTGGCTGGCTAGCTCTCCAGATGTTACAGCGAAAGGGAACGTTTGGTCCATAGTTGCACAACAATTGATCCAGATTATATTCACAACTGCTACACCAGATCAACTTTTGCAATGTGTGGAACCTGCTTGGTCTGTTCAACTCCAAGAACACATCCGAAGTCTCTTTGAATCAATGCGGTGGCGTGTGGCAGGGGTCTTCTCCAACAATGGTGGCTGTTCTGTATTTTTTGGTTTTGGCAGAAACAACGTTTCACAAAATCTATAAATTTTGATATTGTATAGTTGGTCAATATGTTATGCAAAATAAATTTTGTTGCGATATCTCCTGTCCTTCTTGGTGTTGCAATTCGGTTAGCCAACAGTGTATTTTTCATACGCGTTCTTAACACGAATTATTAAGTATGAATTAAGAAAAATTCCATGTGTTCCATTGTGTACTGATTTGCATAATAGCGTTTTACACAATAAATATTTTTAAAGTAAAAAAGTAATTATGCTTTTAAAGATAAACTATACTCTTGACCCAACAATAATATTGAAAAGGCATATTTTATAACTTTTATTTACCAAGAAAATATATTAATTCTTATATTTTTCCATAACCAATGCAATATTTTCATCAATAGATCCCCAAGTAGTGAGATTGAAAATTTCCTCTTCTATGGTATCCGAAGGAGGAGAAAATTCTGCTGTTAGCTTGACGTGTGAGGCTGTTGATGGCAATCCTCGCAATTTTACTTCTGTTAGATGGTATAGAAATAATGTTCTGGTGAATGAGACAACAGAGCCTGTATTACATATAAGACATGCTTCCAGACACCACGGTGGAAATTATTCCTGTGAAGGTCTCAATTCCGCAGGTTGGAGTTACAGACCAAAATCAGAAGAACTAATTGTGCACTGTAAGTGTTAAAATTCAGTAAAATAAATTTTATTTTAACTATTTTAGATGTTGTAACATCCATTTCTAATATAAGGAAACAAATTTAACTCAAATTTTTCCTTATGTTAATATCTTAAAAATAAATATTTAAGTTACGTTATTTTTTTTTAAATTTATCTCGGATTAGCTTATTTGATTATTTACCCTTGTTTTTAAATATTGTATACATGGATAAGTGAATATATTGAAATGTGTGGATACGTAGTTTCATTTAATATTTTCTGAATGCAAATTACATAAAAATTAAAAATTTAATTTTTTACAATTCAGCCCCATTATATACATATTTGATTAAAACAAACATCGTAATAAATGAAATAACTGAGTAAAAAGTATATTATAATTTAAGTAAAAATATATATTCAAAATAATAAATTGCTTTCAGATTAGTTTTGTGGATTACATATTACATTTAAACTTTAAGGAAAATATTAGCACTATGACAAGTACAATAATAACGCAAAACGCATTTATATTCAAAACGCATTCTTCAAAAAGTATAAATAAATTATTTTATTTTTAATTGTAGTTGATATTTTTAATGTTTCTCTAAACAAATTTAAATATTTATATCTACGACTAATCAAATAAACATCTGTCGGGCTTGAAGTTTTTAATAAACTGCAAACGAGATCTCTTATATTATCATTTAAAGTTAAAATTAGTTCTTCGCGATATTTCGAAAATTAGACATTAAAAGCAGCTTAAACTGATATAATTCGATTACGATCAATACGAAAGTTCGTTCGCTGGCTTACAATTTTTTTTATGACAAATATAAAATATTTGAAATTTGAACTGAGTAATGTAAGCTAAATATATAGTAACATACCGTGAAAGAATTTAATTTGATTAGATGATATTGATTAATAACTGTTATAATTATTTCTATTTATTAAATGTAAAACTATTAAAATAAAGCATACAGCTTGTAAATCATACATAGCTCCAAACAGGATCATAAATATTTTAATCATTTTGAGAAAGTATAATGTTTAAAAACAAATGATTATATTTATCTAAGTTAATGATAAGACTTATGTAGAAATTAAATATTCATTTTTAAACTAATGACACACTTTAGTTACTGACTAATAGAATTATCTCTATACAGTACGAAAAAGATTTTATTAAGTTTTGAAAATGCTTAAAAATGAAATTTTGAAAATGCTTAAAAAACGTGTTTAAAAATAAAAATAATAATTTAAAATCTTAATATAGGTAATGGTCTAAAATTAATAATAAATATAATACAAAATGCTTCCATATAATTATTTATATTTCAAAACATAATACAAATTTTATGTTTTTAAACACGTTGTGACTGTAAAAAGTCCGCACTGGGACAAATCTCTCTGTAATCATAATGAATATTTATTAATTTTACGTTATACAGTTTAATTGTATTTAATAAGCGATTCTTATTAATAAAAACTTTTTATTTTAAAATTCTGAATAATTCTACTCTGTTTTGAGTACTTACTAACGGCGTAATAATTAAAATAATAGTGAAAAAATAATAAAAAGAAATTTGTTGGTTCAAATCATGAAAGTAAGGGATTTTTTTTATCAGTTTTAATTGAATATTGAAGGATTAATGAAAAGTAATTAAGAATCACACACTTAATTTTATCAGTAAATAAAATGAGTACACTGTATGAAATAAAAGAGGAAAAAATATTTTTTATATTAATGTAAAATATGTAAAAATTTATATTAAGTATATATATATATATATGATTCATATATTTCTTTAAATTCACTACTTTTGATAGCATTAAATAATTATAGCAATTCAAAGATTTTTTTTCCTCTGAAATTATTTGTGGAAATGTTATTCCAACTAATTAAACAGTTCTATAACAGTTTATCTATTTTTTGTAAATTTAAATGATACCATTTAAATTTATGATTATGTTATGTATTTTTTATACTTAATAGTGAGGTTTATATACAAATTTATTACTTATGTAAATTCTATTATTTAATATTGACCCAATTTATTTCAATGTGTTGATATTTTATGATTCGACTAATTTTTAAATTCTTGTGTAATATCAATCATCAATCGTTACATCTATTAATGCTGAATTTTTCTTTTGAAGACACACCCGGTCCTTCGACTATTCTACAGCAACAAGACTTAGCGGTCAAGGGGAGAGCAGTTACTTTGGAGTGTAGAGTATTGGATTTAGGCCACCCCCCATCTTCGATGTTTGAGTGGCACAAAGGTAACCAGCTCTTGAATGAAAGTGGTCCCTTACTACACCTGAAGCCAGTCACAGTATCGACTCAAGGGAATTACTCTTGTGCCGCTGTCAACGATATAGGTCCCGGGCAGCCATCGCACTATCTTCTATCTGCCGTAGGTTTGTGTTTCCAGTCATTCAATTTACAATTTCTACGTGTTTGTCATATATGTGAAGCGGTTGGTGCATCCACGTCAATTGGATGCACTGAGAGTCGGGATCTATTGCTCCACCCAATATATCACCCTCATCAATTACGAATGTATGTGCTTGACGCGGATAACTATTTCCGGCACATGTAGTCTGCGGGACTAGGGAAGCATTCCTGAAAGCCTGCTTTGTGCTACGTCAAAATCATATAGGTTTAGGAAATGTATATTAATTGTAAATGAGATTATTGTCCTTTATTGGAGTAGTAGGCAATTAATATTACATGGATTGATTGCTTTTGGATTACTGAAATAGTATTCATATCAAATTATAATCTTTAATGTAACATAAATTAAGTTATGAAGCAAATTTATACAGTACAAATATGTATATATCATAAATTGTGTAAAATGAATATAATTTTACAAATCATGTGCTGCATCAAGTTGTATTTTAAACAAAAGAAAAAAAACATAGTTTATGTATTTTATTAGGGTTTACATATAAAAATACGTATGCATATTTTCGAGAATTTGGCTTTACAATTTAACATCTTTCTTTTTTTTTTATTATTATAAAAAGGTGGTAGCGAGAGAAAGTTTCCTCATGTATAAATTTATATTGTTTATAAACTATTCCTTTTTTTAATATAGAATGTGTTCATGGAAGTAAATATTTCACACAATAGCTTATAATAAAATAACTTTCAAAATTTTTATCTACCCTCATGACATCTATAGTAATTACGAAAACAAAATTTAATGTTAAAATAATTTTGAAAATGTTATTTATTATATTGTTGTTTCTTTGAAAACGTGTTTTTAACTCTGGAAACATTTTATATTTGTCAATGACAAAACTTGAACAATGAAATAACAAGTTTTCCTTCAAACCACTCACCTTTCAATCATAATATGATATGTTATATTCACATATTTAACTCAATTTTATCGATGTATTCTGAGAAATGTGACCTCATTATTTCGTTTGAAGGAAAAAAAAATATCATTAATTTTAATATGTAAATAAACTTCCCAGAAATTGAAATGGTACATCTTACTTTTTAAATTCAAAATTAATTACTTGCCTCGATTTAAATTAACAGTGATTAAACAATAATTAATTTAACAGTGATTATAATTAATTCAACTTAACTGCAATTTTATGATATATTTTATACCATTAAAAGTAATAATAATACAATGATTGATTTGATTATGATATGCTAAAACTTCCGGATTACGTTTTATGTAAGCAATACATTCAAATTTTATAGAATATTGTACAGTTTGATATATAATTGTAATACATTTTTTAATAAAAAATAAGCACAATGGGAACGCTCACAAAACCACAGTTTCATAATTATCAATTATAAAAGTGCTAAAAGTTATGTATTTCTTGTTTCCGAGATTTGTTTTATATGAAAAAATGGTCATTTTTTTTTATAAAATCATAATTATTAACAAATTAATGAATAGTGCTTGCTACTCATCTCTAATATCACATGAAAATTAATTAAATATCCTATTTTTTCGTGTTCTTAATTTTATTTTATTTTATGTACTTTTATAAATATTAAGTTAAAAATAAATATTAATGAAAACATCTAAAGATATATATGCATTACTAGTATATTATAAGAGATCAGTACATAAAATGGATCTTGGGAATACTTAAAAAATTTAGAGCAGTTTTTGTGTAACAGAAAAAATTCACAGTTAAAGTTAATTAAACTCAGCACATTTCAAATTGCTTTAACGATATATTTAATGCAAAATATCAAGTAAACTCCCAGCAAAGTAACTTAGAAGCAACTTTTTTAAGTAATACATATTACTTGTATTAAGAAATGTGAATTAATAATATGCTTTAACAAGAAAATAAATTTCTTAAAATGATTACAAAAATTTGTTTTCCTCAATAATTTGATCTAAGACATACAATCAGATATTATTATTCACGTAAAATATGATTTCAAAGAATTCTAAAACTAAAAAAAAACTTTTTCTCAGCCAACACTGGCTAACGTTTCATTTTATATAAAATATCAAATAAATTCTCCTCAACATAGTTTATAATTCTTCTTTTAAAAGTATTATTTAAATTAAGAAAGGAATTATTAATATGTTATAACAAACAAGAAAATAAATTTCTTAAAATGATTTCAAAAATTTATTTTCCTCAATAATATTAACTAAGAGATACGAATGGATATTATTCACATAAAACATGATCTTAAAGAACTCTGAAACTAAAATTAAAATTTTATGCAACCAACACGTGAGAAACTGACAATTCCTTCAACAACCTGGAAACATTACCGCACACGAAGTAAGTCATCCTTATCAAATTCACACCCCGGGGAATCCAATTAAGCTTATTTTCCAACATCTGGTAGCAATCAGAACAGTATGACGTATGGGTGAAAGCTCATGATGATATTAAATCGAGCGTTTTTAAGGGAATTAAAGGGAGGTGGCATTTTATGTCTATAATGATTTTCATGCAGAAAATTTTTATCTTTGATGAGTTTCATAGTATGACGAGATAAATTAAAGCTGTTTCACTAGGAAGGATTAAATACATGAGATTAAAAGTTGATTTCAATTTTTAACAATTTGTTAACCTTTATTTTTATGAAAATGATGTATTGTTAAAAATTTATTCTAGAAATCACAACTGAAATTTATTAAAAAATGTAATCAAATATTTTTGTTTTTTTTAAAATGAATTAATTTATGTCATTTATCTGGTGTGCAATCAAAACTATTATGAATTAATTATTTTTTACTGCACACAAGATAATCTGCAAAAGATTGTGCTACATGTTTGTTATTGTACATATTTACAACATGTATACATTGTTAAAACCTATAAGCAAAAACGTAATGGGTTATAATCGAACACTGTGTTTACACATAGCATTTTAAAGGATTATATTGTAATAGGAAAGAGTGGACAGATTTTGCTTAACTAAACTAATTATTAAAGACAATTAAATTAATTATATTACTGTAACTAACATTGCATTACAAGAAACTAATATAAATTTTAGTTATTCCTTGTATAATGTGAAGATTTTGTTTGCTATTCTTTTACTTTAATTAAAATGTGTTTTGACATTATAATAAATATCATAATTTTAATTAAACTGAGTACACATAAAAAATCAAAGTTGATTACAAAATCCCGTAACTATAATTACTCGTAGCTGCTTTTATAATGATTCTTTACGTTTTACATGCATATCATTATAATATTATTTACACAGTATGCCTTAATTACTGATTGCAAGAAAGATTACCGTAAAATATCGACTAATAAATAATAATTAACAACACATTTTTAGCCTGTACCGTGTCTATTGACGATTTATTGAATTTTCTCTAATGTATCACTTATCATTTTTCTATTTTTAACTTCTTTTCTTATTTTTTTTTCTGCTGAGCCTCGCTCATTGACTCCAAATCCATTTTAACAAATGCATAAAACTATAGGCAAGGGAACAAAATTAAGCATCTCACGATTATTTATTGAGCTCATAAGCGATACCTGAATATGGATGGCGTTGGATATTACAGCAAATTATGGGTTCAGTTGTAATAAGTGACGCATTGATCCAAACAGATTAGTCTTTAAGGATTAAAGGCTTACGTTTTCCACCAGGAGGATTCTAAAGGTTGTCAGAAATCGCATCTGAGTTAAAGTCATTTTGTATCATCATTTACTTCATCACCCCTATCTAGCTGAAAAGCTCGGACTTAGTGGTATTTTCGAAGCTTCGCGGAATGTAACTTCTTTAAAAATAAATGATTTTTATAAGATTATGTGTCCGCGAGTTATATTTTTTGGTTAATGATATTAATTTGACAAATTATTCGTTAATTTTCTTTTAAAGGTAATCTAAAATAAACGTGGCATAACTAATGCATAAATGTGATTAAAATAAATGAACTCAGATAATGCATATTGCTTGAGATAGCGATATTTTCATGAATTTCCATTAATTTTTGTTTGTCTGCTGATTACTTCTGAATAATAATCAGTTGCAAATGTATTTTCATTAAACTGATTAATATTTTTGAGGTTTATTTTATTTTGAAAAGTTTACAATAAAAACATATTTAAGATGGATACTTTTATTGATATCTAATGAATGCATTTGCTCGTGCGCCTGACAAATACAAAATGATAATATTGCATGTTGAAATGAAATAACCCCATTAAAAGAATCTCTCTCAATGTGGTATTTTTATAATGTAAATCAAATAAAATTAATAGTGAGGAATTCGAAAGAAAACTATGTTAAATTTTCATGCGAAATTTTAGCTAGAAGATAATTAATTATATGAAATATGTTCCATTTATTTAGTAATTTGTTTTAATATTTTAATTATATTTAATAAGTTTCTCTTTTTGACTATAAGGAAATTTTCCTATTCTTTTTATTTTTATTTTATACATGTTAAAAATAGAAAATAAATGTAAACTAAAAAAATTGAAGAAAATACAATTAATCAGATATTTTGAAAACATAAAATAATAATGTCAAATGATTGAAAAGGCATATCTCATTTTTATAAATAGGTATTCCAGTTAATTTAGTAGTAAAAGTTAATTTAGGCATTATACATTAAATTTCAAGTACATAAAATTTATTTAAATGTTTCTTTTTATTAACACTTTTCTTTACATAGTTTCCTATCTCATTAACTTAGTTAATTTGCATGGCACTAAAACATGGCATTTCTTGCAGCACCACCGGCATTTGTTAGAAGGTTACCTGAGAAGGGCGGTGTCCTTCGAAACACGACCAACGTCCAGTTGTCCTGTCACGTGGAGTGCCATCCACTCTGTGAACTGGAGTGGCTGCGGAACAACGAGAGTCTACGGGATTCGATCGTGTTCGAAAGCAAGTTGTCTCACCATAAACCGGACTCCCGGAGAAACCTCTTCACATCCATCAGTTCAGTGCTCACGTGGAACATGAGCTTACTACCCGTCAACAGCTTCGATTACGCAACCTTTACTTGCCGCAGTTCAGGAAACGAGATAGGTGCGGGAGTCTCCAGCACCATGGCTTTTAGAGTGGAATGTAAGTTAGGAGATGTTTCATACATTCGAGTAATGTTTCATATATTCGTCGCCTCAGCGCTGTACAATATAAACTATGGGATAAATGTAAAATACATGTTTTCATTTCAGACTGATGTTTTTGGAATAATTTGAACTCTGAGTAAAGTATGCAAAAATTTTAAATAGTTGCCTCACAAATTATTCTCAAACTAATAAGAAATCAAAATTGAATTTTTAGTATAGAGGTTTTTCATCAATGTATGAAATGAAATCTGTATATATGTTTTAATATGAATTTAAAACACGTGATATTTTCATATAGGCATAAATTAGAAAACTCGTTTCTAACACGACTGCAATTTTTGAAATAAGATTTTCCTTTGAATGAGTTACGATATTTCTTTCTAAGACAAAAGTTGTACTCCAAAATAATTACAAAAGAAAATAGTAAAGACAATTTAAATACTATTTTTTGTTGCTTAGTTTTAAATAAATCTTTTGAAAGGAAAACGTGTTTGAAGCAAGTTATATATTTAAATATGAAGTATTATATTAAAATATCTGTGTTTATATATAAAATAAATGTATTTTATTACATTTTGCTGAGAAATTTAACTTTCCTTAAAAGATAAAGAGTAAAATTTAAATCATTTTACCAAATATATATTTATGGAAAGGTTGATGAAGGAGATGAATATATTTTATTCAAAAATCAAGTATTTTTCATAAAATATTTCTTCTGTACGTTCTAGCAAGCTGTACCAAGTAAAAACGTATTTCGTTCATTTTTAAAATAATTATTTAAATTATTTCAAAAATGTTGTGCAATAGGAAATATTTTGATGTTACTTAATACTTATACATTTGGTAATATTTGACTTTCAATTAGAATAATCTTTCAAACATAAAGTTTGAAAAAATATCATTTTATAAATGGAAAGGACAGTATGCTCACTTAAATACACTTACATACATCATATATAATTTATATACATATTCATAAATGCGCAGTCTAAGTATCGTTACCATTCCTATCTCAAAAACGGGATGAGTAGTTTGGAAAATTGTAGCGCATCATTGATTTAATACAACACAAATAACTTTCATATTCTATTACAAAGAAAATAAACATTAAAGCTCCAGTTTGTATTTTAGAGATTTGTTGACTTCGTTTGAATGTAAAACTGCACATGTTGGGAGATTGAACATGACACTTTTGCTCAAGCAATAATAATGCGTCGCACTTAAATAATCATGGAGATTTTGAATGTAGATAATTTTTTCCATGGGCAAAAAGTCCAGCAGAGAAAGGATAAGATAACGTCGAAGACTAATTTTGGCATTTCCATCAGCAAGGACTTTGTCTTGAATACTTTGACAAAGCACTGTATCACAGGTGTCCGTAGAGAAATCGGGCCATTATGTTAAAACCATAAATTCTAAAGATTAAACAACAGTAGATTCTTCACAAAATAAGGTATTGCGCTGTATTGCAATCATAATTAGTTCAGATTCATTAACAAGTCACAAGAAAATGTTCATACGATCAGTTTGTTGATGTAAATTACACGTGAAGTATTAGTAGCAAACCATATTTCATGTGGAAAGTTGAGAAAACATTTAAAATTATTATTACATATTACACTGTGTTTTGCATATTGTGCTTTCGTTGGAAAGCATTCGTCGTTTTTCCACTCAATATCTGTCAATCATGTTGACTACACCTTTATCTGATCTTCGTTGTGTTGTGTCATGCGTATGTAGCAAAACTCACCAACAGACAATAGATCAGACATTTTTCAGTGATAGATGTGTAATTGTAGGAAATATTATTTCCTTTTTAGGTTTTTAACTTATTTAATGAAAAACACAAGAAGTCATAAACATACATATAGGTATATATACAATGCACGTATTTTTGAAATATATACCTGTGATTACATTTGACAGATATTTCTATGCTTTTATTTTATTTTCTGGTTTTCTTACAAGAAATAAATGTTAAGGATAACCATAAAAAGTTCATTCAGAAAATATAATGGTCTATATAAAGCTAAATATATACCTCTCTTTCAAAACTTTCTTTTATAGAATTTCAATACTCTTTTCAGTAGTTTTAATCCTCCAAGCAGAGTGTTCAGAGATATTTGATAATCCTTGAGGATTGACTTCTTTGAATGCACATACGACTATTGAGAAAACTATTTTCATTGAAAAATACTTCTATCTTTGGACACCAAAGAGTCAAACCATGAAACCTTAAAATTCATGTGTAAGAACTGATAAACAGTAAAGGCATTTCAAGAATTTAAGTTTGATTTTTATTGTCGCATTCTGATTTGAGTAATGTAAAATCAGACTTTGTAAAAATAATGATAAATTACTCTATATATATTGTAATCTGAAAGTTTACTGAAATACCCTAAGCTAAATCTAGAATATGTAAAATGATGTCAATGTCATATTTGTTATATTTTTTTAATCAAATTATTTTTGTAGTTCTTAATTCCAGTAATTTAATTGGAGTTTTAGCGATAATTTATTTATTTTTTATACCAGCATTAAAGGATTTAGTAGGTACATTAATTTAAAATGTGAAAAATACATTTCAGTAAATATTTGCTATTTTGTAAATCAATTTGATTAAGGAAATATGGCTTTTTTGTATTCGTCATTAAATTCAACAAACAAAAATCTATATATTTATTTATAATTATATTATGCGTAAGAAATTAGTTATTAAAACTTGGGATGTAATGATATAAAGTATACAACAAAATATGTTTTGAAAATAAATAAAGTCATATGCATCATGACTGCTTGTTCTTCTAAGTCATTGAAAATTCAAATGAATTAAATCAATTTTAAAATTAAACTAATGAATACGTTTATATATGAATTTCTTAAAATATTTTAATCTTAATGGCTCATTCATAACTAACTAGTAAGTTCCGTCATCAATAAATGGTTCCGTGTTAGCAAGATATATCAGTCTAATAAATAAATGTCATAAATTTGATTATTAGTTATAACTCTTTATTCTGCAGTTTGTATTTACTTGATGAATTTTATGATGTATCAGTTTGCGAATACATTATACCTGTCAGAAAAAGTAAACAAAATTATTTTAATGTATCAGACTCTTAAGACCTTATATTTGAAAAGTGCCAAATATATTAATTTGTAAAATAAGATTGTAGAAATTAATACAGTTATCACTAATATAAATCATATTATAAACTTATCTATTTATAATTTGAATACGATTGAGGTTAAGGAATTGGAATCTAGGAAAATATTTCAGTATTAAACTTTTTTAATATTATCAAGTAAAATAAAATGTATCAAAATTACAATTTCAAATTAATTTTGATCAAGTCACGTTAATATCAAAGTATTAAAAAAATATATATATTTATTGCATATTTAGTGGTCATGGCAGGATATACTGGTATTCATCTCCCAAAGTTTGCTAGGTTTCCAGAATATAATAATTAAACAACTATTTGTTATAGAAATTTAAACTAAAACAACCATTTTCATTCATTCTGAATTGGAAATTGTGAAAATTTCTCAAACAAATAGGAAATTAATATGACTTCAGCATTATGTGATTATATTGTAATCAAATATTTCAGTATAGCATTCTCAATTAATGGTATTACGAGTTTTATTCCGATGAATCAGGCATAACTTTACACTACAACTACCAGAAGGTTATCAAAAAATATTTTGAGAGATTTAAAATGCAGAAGATTATAAATTATAAAACAATTTATCTGTTAAATGTTATGTGCTTATAAAAATATGTCATTTTATTAAATTTAAGATACATATTGCTTTTTAAAATTAATTTTAAGAAAAAACAAACTTAATTCAATCATATTTATTTATAACAGAAAATTTTGAACTTACAGTAATATAAAAATAATTGACAACAGTACAAACATTTAAAGTTTTCACTTATTATTAAATTAATTAAAATTCGATCATTTTACCCGCATTAGATAGTCAAAAAATCATTTGTACAATTTAATATCATAATCTTACTTTGAAAGATAATGTGTACAATTTATCAATTAAAAAATTCAATATTATTTCATGATTTTACGATTTTTTTCACAGATCCACCGGAAAATATCCAAATTTCGGCAGTGCGACTGGAAGTAATGGAAGGTGAAATATTAGATGACTTAGTCTGCAGTGCTTCCGCCCATCCCCTACCGGATTACGAGTGGCAGATTGATGGAAAGCTGGTAGCTCGTGGACCCGTCCTCACCTTCAATTCGTCCTTATCTAGAGCAATGGGTGGGAACTACACTTGTGTAGTCACGAACCGCCATGGTATTGCTAGGGCTACAGTGTCCATAACGGTTTTACGTAAGTTTTATTTATCTCAACTACATGTCGGTTTCATTTTAAACAGATTTAAATTTTTATCTAAAAAAAAATTCTATAACATCAGCAGTAATTCATAATCAGCAGTAAATCTTCTACTTTTGAAATAAAAAAAAATATATATACTTTTTTTAATTTAAACACATGTGGTTTTAAATTGAATACCTTTGGGTTAGGTAAATTACAAATTAAAAAGGTGATGTTATTAATTAGAGAATATATTTAATAAATAAAATGTGCTTTGTTTAATATTGTAATCTATTAATCTAAAGTCGAATATATTCAGCATTAATAAGCGACGTTTTCGGAAGAAAGATCCTCTTTAAGTAAATTGAAAGTAAACTAAAGCATTGAAAGTAAACAAAAGCAAAATAAAATCATACAAATGAAATAAATTATTCGGGAGGCACTATAAATAAAAAGGCTGATAATCATTATTCTCAATGTAAAAAAAAAAAAACATTTTTCATGAGCATTGTGGAATAATTTCAAAAATATGTTTGTTGTGGTTAACAAGGATTTATCTGAGGGTCTATGAATAATAAATATGATTAAAATAATTTGATAATTTGCATTGCAGTGTATTAAAAGTAAAAATTACACTCTAAAAATAGACTTTTTAATAAGATTAGTAGAAAATTGTTAATTCTAAATAATTTGTAGTACAATTTGTAAATATGAAGAAACTCTATGTGAGTTTCTTCAAATTTACAAATTGTATCTAGAACAAGACTGAATATTTTACAAAAATTAGCCAATCAGGAAAGATAAATCAATGCAAAATTCTCTTTAGCAGATTTAAATATGAATATTTTTTTTATAAAATAACTCGCTTTCTTCTCTTGGCATATCGATCATAGACTATTATATCTGAGTGATATAAGAGACGAAATCAGTGTTAAAATGACTGAATTCTTTATACTTTGTAAATTATCAATAAAAATGCGAATTAATCTGTCTTTATCATTTTCACTGAAGGGAACAATTCTTTGAAATAGTATTCAATGAAATGGATTTTATGTAGCAAAATATGGATAATTGTATTGATATGCAAGATTGGTTTTAAAAACTAAACATAGAAATATTAATGATAATACGCTAAAAACTAATAAATTTACAATGCCGTATAGTCTACTATTATTCGGAATTATATCCAGGATTTAATAAATTATATTTAATATAGCAAATATGGATATGTAGTTAATTTATAAAAAATGTTTTTAAAATCTAATGCATGCGTTTCAATGGATTTCTACTGTAATCAAACCTGATATTAAGTGAAATTCGTAGGCCTGATATAGTGTGATATACAATATAACAGACGAAGATAATCGTAATTTATTTTTCACTTATTGTTACCATTGTCTTTTGGACGAATTTTTCATAGATTATTGGCATACACGTGCCTTATGAAAGGAGATTTGAAAAGCATTCAAGTCTTGATTCCCGATAAATGTGTATCCAGTAAGTAGAAACAGAATATTTTATTACCATGTTAAAGTGAACGGGAATTGTACTCGTTGACTCATAATCGAAAGACAGGAAACCTATCTTCATGTAATGGCAGATATCTATATTCGAAGATAGTTAAAACTTGTAAATTATTGAAATATAGACATTTCTTATATTTCATAAGGATAAAAAAATGCTGTTGAAATCAACATTATATGCTAAATTCGATCTCACTTATAGTTGAACAAAGGGAATTGAACGATGCATTTATTTCTATATGTACATATCTGTCATGCTGAATAAATGTCTTAAAACAACTTTGGTTTGGCAGATTAGAATAGTTATTAAGTTACTTTGCTGTTATGTAAAACTAAATATTCATTCTCATATGATCTAATAGTAGGACAATGCTTTTTATCAGAAAAAGATCGTAGGATCAATTCATCTAGTGCGGACATTTGGAGGTATATGTTTCATTTCCGATTTTATTTACATATTTATTAGGATCGAAATTTTGAGGTGACTTAATAATTTCCCTTTCTATACGCGATTAGTCTTAGGCTGTCTAAGAACACTATTGTAAAGCGATGCACGATGAATATTCAGAAGATTTACTGTAGTCAAGTAGACTGGCTGCTACACAAATGCATTACCTGATCTGTAATACCAGTGTATAAAATCATGAACTACATTTTGGTACTTTCTTAAAATATCTAATCAAACTATATTAAGTTTAAATGAATATACAGAATATTTTACATAATCTACAGAAAATGTATTTGAAATCAAGCATTTTTATATTTATGAAAAATCCAATCTTAAATTATATGTTTTTGAAGCGTCAAAATAAGAAAATCAATAAACCGAAATAATAAAATTGCAAACATATCGAAATATTTAAAAAAAATAAAATTTGTCAATATATTTGTATGCTTTATCGTAGTAAAATGTATTTTAGAAAAAAAAAATTATCAACCAAAATGAAGTATATTAAAAATGAAATTCGTCAATATGTACATTATATTTTTCTTGCAAACAAAAATATTTTACTTTCAAGTAATTCTTCATTGAATATTAAATTTAATGTACTAATATTATCCACTTTTAATTTCAATAGTGATAATATATTTAATATGCGTAAATTTTTTTAAAAATCTCTGAATGAAAAGGCATTCAAACAAAATATTTCACAAAACAAAAGGCAACTGAAATGGAATTGAAATGTAAAATTAAGCTGAAAATAAAAAAAGAATCTTATACAAATGAATACTCAGCTAATTTAAATTTTCTTTGTTTATCGTATTAAGAACAGGAAACTTTATTGACAATTTTTAACAAACAATTGTAAAAAGTGTCTTGGTTAATACATCAAGAACAAATATGTTTCCATTTAATTATCACTTAATTTTTTCCTAAATTTGAACTTTTCTTAATACTCACAATAATTATATTCCCATCTCAAACATTTTTATTTTTCAATGAGCATAGGGAGCTCTAAGCAGAGTATTGATTTTAATTAAAATACGGTTATTGTATAGAGTATTTATTCATTAATTATTTTCTTTGAAAAAAGGGAAACTCTTTAAAAAAAATAAATTATATAAGGGGAGGGACGAGCTCAGAAGCAGCTATTCAACCATCTACTTTAGCATTTTGCAGAAACTGTACCTTGCATTCGGGCGCTTAATTTTACAGTTGATTTGCATAAAACTAATTTACCTGCTCTTCTGGGATACCTGCCACTTTCTCCTCCAAGAAAACCATTAATTTAACTGAGACTTCAACTTTTGATTGCATTATTTGAGTAATTTTGTTCACCCGGAAAAGTAACTTAAGCAAAAAAAGCGGACTTAATGTTTTTAAATTTAATTAATTAATTTTGTTTTTCGAACGAAGTATGTCAAAATTTAACTAAGTGAGCATGATAGTTTCTGTTTTTATTAGAATTATTTGAATATGTAAAACGACTTATAACTCAATGAAAAGAAGGTATATAGCTTAGTATAAGATCTTTTTAGATATTTTGAGACAAGAGGAGATAGAAAGTTAATTATTTTGAGTTATTAAAACTTTAATTAGTATATCAAAACACCTGTAAAAAAAGAGTTAGTTTCAAGCTTTTTCTAAAAAGAGTGTTATCTTGTCACTTATTTTTCTTTTTTAATCCTTCGAATCTTTGTCAACTTACTTATTATGAAAGATTATATTTAATAACAGTTTCTCTGTATATTTTTAAATATAAAATATTACTTCTAAAATGCTTTTAGAAATTTTGATAAATTTGTGACTTATTATAATTTTAAAAAATATGAAATGAAAAATATCAAAAATTCAATAGATAAATGATTTATTTTTGAAGACAAACCTAACATTATAATAAAAGATTATTTTGAGTACTTTTACTTTTTTTTAACAATATAGTGTCTATGGAAATGCCCTATATTTATGATGCTTAAAACATTAAAAAGAAACTAATAAATATTTCCTGTTACTTATACAATATTTCTGCTATAGATTTTTAACCCTCAAAAAATTTGAAAGTAAACTTTTATGAAATTAGATTATTTTGATTATTAATAACTAGATTCTGAGAGGATTGTTGTTTTAGAACTTGTTTGTTGAAGCTGACGAGTTTCCATGCCTTTGCATTAAAGTTTAAAGCATCTTAAAGTCATCAATTTAGGAAAAGAAACCACGTGTGTCTCCTATATGTGCAATATATGACATATATTACACATAAAGGAGTACATAATTGCTTTAGCACAAAAATTGCAAAAAAGCAAAAGTCTTTGCTATGCTGTCAATTTATGAATATAAAAAGTTTTTAAAATTTTTGAAAGCAGAACATATTGTGAAAAAAATAATAATTATCTCAATTATATCAGATTACTGATAGTTCAAAATTACATATTTTCCATTTAAAATAAAAAAAATTAATAGCAATTAATATTTTTATTTTAAATGTAAAAAATATTTGTAAATATTGTGCTTAATATAAACTCAAAGACTGCACTATATTTTTATGAAAGGTCAGACATCATTCCAGATTTAACCAGACATCATTAACGATAATATAGAATAATAGATTTCACAAAAAATAATTATGACTCAGCTAAAAAAGCATGTATTATTTTTTTTTCTTTTTGCCAGTAAATGAAAAGATTGGCACACCATGCCCATAATGTAAAGCTTACCTTCGACCGGATCAGCTATCATATCACATACATTTATATTGCGGGCCGCGGTGGCCTGGTTGTTTAGGGCGTCGTTCTCGTTACCTAAAGGTGGTAGGTTCGAATCCCAGCTTAGCCGAAGATCCGTCGTGTTCACTAATGGCGACTGGGGCACGTGAAATCTGTCGGGTCGCAATGTCCTCCATGTTCCCATTACAAATTAATACCTTGGTGCCAGGCTTTGGGTTTTCACTGGTTTCAATCTCTAAATTGGAAAATTCAGATGGTGCTGCCATCTCTGAGCCAAAAAGTCGTACTTCCACCTTATTAAGAGGGGCTCTTTTGAAAAACGGAAGACGCTCTCTCTGACTTCATTCGTTTAGTCTCTGACGGGCGGGCTTGGCGTGGCCAAGTGTCATCAAAAACAACAACAACATTTATATTGCGAATGATATCTGTACGAACTGTACGAGATTGAATGTGACTCAATGCAAAGTCTGCTAGCCATCCGTTGCCTTGATTATTTCACTGTAAACAATAAGCATTTAAAGTTATAATATTGCCAGTGCAATTGCAGAGCAAATGAATCGTTCTATTGATTTTCACAAAACGATGTTCTGCTTAAATTTTGGATCGGCTGGAGATTTCACTAAATAGTTTTCTTATACATCATTTTACTTTTAGTACGTTTAGTATCATAGATTGGGTTGATATTTACTCAACTTATTCAAACGCTATATCAATAAATGAACATTGATCAGTCTTTCTATATTTCTGTAACTTCGCATTTCTTGCCTTTGATCTTATCTGCATCCGCATTCCATTGGAATAATATGCACTTACAACTTGTGCACACATATCACAAGTATCCCTCTTAAAGCACCAAATATTACTGTTATCTTCATTTTATGCTCTCCAGATTTATCACTCAGTGAATATATTATCTCATTTTTTTGAGGACAAACTTAAAAAATAGAATCCGATGATCAACCAGAATAGGTATAGTGCATATAGAGACAGCATTAACTGCAATTATTCAAAGAGATATCTAAAATTTCTCTTTGAAATCAGCAGTAGAAGTTGTTTTCATTTCTGGTAGTTATACTGACTTATATATTTTGGAATTCTTGCCTAATATAAAGTTGAATTCATAGTTAAGAAATATTTATATTGTGTGCAATCTCTAAAATGAATTTGAATTTATAATTCTTTACCCTTTTTGGTGTTGAGATTTGATAGTAAGAGTTTATCATATTCATTACTATTGGTTTCGTTTGAGTAAAAGATTAATTTGAATTATCATAGTAAAACATTACACACGTCATATTTTAAAATTACTGTTAAATTTCTATACATTTATTATATGGTTCTTGTTGAATAAAGATTATGGGGGATTTTTTTCTATTAAACAAAAACACTCATTCTGCAAATGTATCTGATTCCTAGGCAACACTTTTTCAGAAGTTGATTCCTTTCAAAAATTCAATCAATGAAACAATTACTATCACTCAAAATATATTTTCAATTAATATGTGAGGAATTTGAATCTGAAAAAGCTAATTTATATTAAACATACTGCCAAAATTAATATTTGCTTCGAGCATTTCATTATTCTAATTTAAAGTCATTCTGTTATGTAGGATTGTTATTATTTTCAACTTAAAACTGGATATTACCTTGCCAATTTATAAACTAGAATTAATAAATAATTTTGCATCCATTTTTCAGCAGTAAAAAAAAATCTAAATTGTTTCTTATTAAAGTTGTCATCTACAAATTTAAATAAAATAATATTTTGTAACTATACAGTGATAAAATAGAAGATTAATAAATGTGTGGTTATGTTTTAGCCATTTAAACATATTATTCATCTAAAATATTATTATTATTATTATCATATGAAGAACAAATTGCTTTATACGTAATATATATTGAGTGCAAAAAGTTTATTATTTCCTTTTTAGTAATTAATTTTTATGACATAGAAGTTCTGAATTTTCTTGCTGTTATAAAATGCTTCAAGGTTTCTTGAAATTACATTTCTGAGTTTAAAAACGTCTACCTAGTTCAGTAAGCCAATTGTTATTTAATTTATGGAAAATATGTTTGCTATCTCAAAAGGAAAAAAATAAAAAAGATTTTTCAAGAGAACTTAATTCTTCTGCATAAATTCGCATAAGTTTATAAATTTGTCTTTTTTAATAGTATTTTGGTAGCAGATTTGTATGGACAGAGCATTGTGAAAAAATATGGGATTTTTTTCTATATTTAGTTTAATATGGTATACTATATTTATATGAAATATATTCTGGATGAATTTTTAAATTAAAACGTCATGCAATGAATTAAATTTCATTGTATAAATCAAATGAATTAAGTAATTATAACTAACTTCTTCGGTTTATATATTCCTCATTAATTTATTTCGACATAGATCATGTAGTTTACTCATACTTTGTATCTGCTTCTAAAAATAATCTAAATAAAAATAGTATGTTGTCCCCATTCTCATATCACGATAAAAAATTACAAAAGACAACATTAATATAGTTACGACTTAAAATTTCTAAAATTTTTTAGCACAGTTTCAGTAAATATGAATCACTGTATAATTCTAAACTTTGATCTTTCAAGAGAACAAAAAAAAAAAAAAAAAAAAAAAAAAAAA
>JAPDSC010084915.1:124747-151667 GCA_026290005.1 Latrodectus geometricus | reverse complement strand
AGTAATTATCTTGGGCTGCAATAAATTAGATTTTAAATGACGTATTTATTTCTATTTAACAGTTCCAACAATGGTGACCGAGCAGCAGATTCAACCCCTATTGGAGCTTCGCCTTTGTTGTCAGGTCACAGACAAGATGATAGTCCGTTGTTAAGGAAGAAATTTCCAGGTAGGACATACATTCAAACAAATATATGTATGCATTAAAAACTGCTTTTTAATTTTTATGTCTTATTTGATATTACTGGTATTTTAAAATATTTTACGGAGAGAAATGCAAAATCATCAAGGAAAGTTCATGATAAAGCCCATTATTGTAATTTCAATTAATTATGCGTAAATATTTTATGTTCGTTGAACTTTAAATGGGTTTTTACTAATATTAATACTGGACTTCACACTATATAAAAACCAATTTTTCATTTTGTAGACATAAGAGTATAAATAAAAAATCAATTTCAAAACGAAATAAATGCATTTACATTAATTTGATAAGAAGTGTTTTGTAAAGAAATTTGTCTTTTACATTGTTTTCAATACAAAAAAAATCATCATATTTAAAATATAATTAAGTTAGTAAAATTTCAAAATATATTTAAAATATAAGGAAATTAGCAATATTTAAAAGGAATCAAAATCAGAGGTTTTGTATTATATTCTGGCAGATTAGTGTTAAATTAGTTTTAAATACATTCATTACAATTTTAATCAAGAAAATAATATTTTCTTAACGTATGTAAATATATTCTTTAGAAATAACTATTAAGTTAAATATATATGAATTATACATATTCTTTATTAATTTATGCATTTAAATTTTTTTCTACTTATATGATAGAAAATTATATTTATAAAATCTATCATTTTGTGATTAAAGTACATGAGTTAATGTTCACCCTTTAAAGAGGTATGTAAACTTCAGTTCTAGACATCGAGTTAAAGTTTAGACCATGTAACTTTATCATAGTTTAAAATCAAAAATAAAGCCTCTGATATTGTATATTTTTTCTCTTAGATTTTAATTTTCCTCAATGTTTCTATGCAAATTTTATCAAGTTAATCTTAATTTTTAGATAAAAATAAATCAATTCAAAACCTTAATTTTTATATTGACATTCTTAATAAAAATTATAAAATAGGGTATTTTAAAAAATCGTTAATTATAATTATAACACTTTGAAGTGCCGTAATCATTTTTTGAAATTTTAGAGTTTCAGATTTATCAAAATTTGAAACTCTCATTTTTTCACAACAATTTGATAAAAAGAATAGTTTTAGCAACATCTAATTTGTTTTTAGCAACATCCAACATCCCATTTCGTAATTTTTAAGAATACTAATATTTATGTACTTTTAACATAAAGTAAGGAAGTTTAATTATTGCTGCTTGAAATTAATTTAAGAAAAGTGGTTATTCAATGAAAATAAATTTTATTAAATTTTATTAAATAACCACTTTTCTTAAATTTCTTAAATTAATTTTCTTTCATAAATTTTTTTAAATTTATTTACCTACTTTAAGGAATCAAATGTTTTGTAACATTTTTATTTTAATTAAGAAATTCAATTGATCATTTTTAAAAATAATCATTAGTCATGCTGAACAAATTCTTTTTTAAGTTGTTTTAAAAGAAAATACTCTTAAATCTGTTTTTTTTTATTTTTATAATAAAAAATAACATTTGAATGAAGTTATTTAGCACTTATATATCTTATTTATTTATTCACTTACTTTTTACGAAGATTAAAATCTCAAGAGGGGATTAAATTGATGCAATTTATAATTTAACAATACATTTTGACATAAATGTGTACATTATTAAAGTTTACAATTGATATATTTTAATTCCTCTTGGATCAAAATCCCAAAGGACTGACTTCCTAAAATTTTATCTTCTTTTCTACAATTGACAGAAAAAGTTACTAGAGTTTATTCGGGTAGTAATCAAATATTTTTCTTATGGGGCCTCGTTCTCTTCCACCCTATGAGTAAACATTCATGTATACTCTTATGGGTGGATAAAGTAAACATCCAAAATTATTTTGGGACTCATCCTTAATGTTAGTAATAATAAAAATGATTGCGTGTGAAAGTAATCAATGTCATATTCATCAATAATTTGCTCCATTACATAAATTATTTAAATATTGATTTTTTTATAATGTTTTGAAAAATAATTTTGTTGAAGGGTTTCAAGATTTTGATTCAGTATCCTATAATGTGTATGAATAATTGTCATCTTCTAATAAAAGAAAACTCCCATAAACTTACAATTCGTTAATTAATTGAAGATAACTGTTGTAGGACAAACTTAAATCAAAATAAGTTAAAGCAATGAAACATAATGAAGACATAATAATTAATTCATATTATTATACCTCCAGTGTAATGAATAAAAATTTAATGCTAAAATGAATTATATTTTTGTGCAAACTGACAGTTAGAACAATTGTACATTTTCAAAATTAATATTATTAATTGTTAAAAATCACATTATAATTAAAATTATTAAGTATTAAAAAATGTAATTGATGCATATAAAAAAAATTTAATATGAATATTTTAAAACATATAACGGAGTAATATATAATATTGCAAGTAATAAATACCATTGCAGTCCACCTTATTTAATATTCTATATATTTTTTTAATTTTAGATATAAAGATTGTCATTACATGCATTTTCTGTTTATCTTTAAATGGCATATTTCAAAACAAATTTTTCACTTATAATATCCTTTTCATTAGAGTCTACTATATGGCCTGTTTTTAAATAACGTTGTTGTCATTACTGAAAGGTAGTGAATGTTATTCCCGACAAAACTGAAGATTTGAAGTGTTTACTAATAGTAGTGAAAACCCGTAACGTAGCCTGTGGACTACCAAATGTAATGATGTAAAGTGTAATATGTCTACCAAATGTAATAATAATTTTTGGGTGTCAAACCAAAAATAAATTTTTTTCTGCTTGAGTTTTACTTCTGAATTACGAGGATGAAGGCCCTTTTGAAGAGACAATAATACTCCAACAGGATGCTTCTCTAAATACGTAAGTTTTGCCCATTGCTATGCTGAAGATCTATTGGAGATTGTTCCTGATAAAATTATCTAAGTAGCTGGACACTAGAAAGAAAAAAATAGTATTTTCACTCAAATTAAATTGCTATCTACAGATATGAATCAGTTTATATTATCACACTACATTAAAATTTGTCAGGAACAAATTAATTACTTCCAATCAAGATAAATCTTTAAAATCTCATTAATATTTTTTTTGAAAATTATTCTTAATATATACATAACTAATTATGTAAATACATGTATATACACACATATAAACCAACATAATAAAGAAATCCTTAGGGGTCAATATATCAAACATTTAGTTTTTAATCAAAAGAATAAAACTGTATTCAAGGAGATAATCGGAACCCACTTACATTTTTAAATTTATCAGTTTTATTTTTGTTGACTTACCAACTTTTTTAATTCAAATTTTTTAGTGAGAATAATAATATGAATACAAGCAAATTGAATGCAAGGTTATTCAATTAAAATGTATGGTCATTGTATTTAAATATGTTTCAACAGATCATGAATTTGTTTACCACGATCACTCGATGGAAAAATCCAATGGAATTTACGGAAACCAACAGGGAAGGAAGCTTGTCGGATGACAAAAGATGCAAAGACCAGAAATAAGGACCACTCTCATGTAACAGGTAAAGCAAAAATTTAACTTAATTAGACGATGTAAAATTATTTTAATTAATCAAATATTTACGAATAATAAAATCAAGTTTATGAATCAATATATTTTCATAAATGAAATCGTATGGAATCAAATATATTTTCAAAACATATCAAAAAATAAATACATTATATTTAAATGTTCATAAATGTATATAATACCTTTTTTCAATTTATTAAAACTTTAAGTGTGACAATTGAAAAAATAATTGCATTTAAAGTCATATTTGCTTTTAGAAAAAATTATTATATTTTCGTTACCAAATATTTTTGAGATACATCTTCAAGGAATTCTTACTTAACTATTAAATTTTTAATACATTTATTTAATATACATCACTAAAAATGTTCTTAATATCAACTTTTCTTCATTTGAATAAAGAAAATATGTTAGAAACTCAATATTTTTCATAGGAGTTCAGAATGACCTACATATAGATGTTTTTTCTACTGACAATTAAAATATCAAAAGCTGAGTTTCTTGAAACGGATTGCAAATTTTAAGTCAGTGAATTAATTATCTTCGCTATTAAATGACATATTGCTTATAATGGTTCAATCATAATTTTCGTTGAGGTTATAAAAAATATTCTTCTAACTCCATTAATTACCTAAGTTTAAAACCATTCTATAAATGTCAAGTGTATAGTATATTTAACATAATTCCTATATCCTATAAAATAATTAATTTAACATAATATTTTTTTCAACTTTAGCATATTTTGGCTTCAGATTGAATAAAATTCATCTATATAAACCAAAAAGTATTAGAAAATATATAAAACTAAATTTAGAATATTCATAAATTGTTTTTATGAAAACAATAAAAACTTCTTACAATTTACGTTTTGTACTAAAATATAATAAAACGAAAATTATAATTATTATTAATAAAAGTTAAAGGAATATATGACTTCTGAAACTAATTCCAAATCGTTATATTACAGAGCTGAAAAGTGTTTTCCTTCAATCAAACGTATATAAATTAAGAATTTGAAAATTTTCCTTTTTATGATCCTAGATATTTTTCTTGTGCATTTACGTTAAACACAATTCTTCATCACATTAAGAATTGTATTACGTGTAAAACATTTGCATTCTTTGTGCTGTTCCAACGCATATTCAGGTCTACAATATTAAATATAAAGTGAATACTTTGACACAAGGCACATAAGGGCAGCGTTTTAATTTCAAGATCTATTGAATAAAAAAAGATTTCACTCATAAGCAATTAAAATAAAAAATTATAAATTTATAATAAATTAAAAATAGCATAATTAATAACCCTTGGTTTCATTTAAATTTTATTAGCCGTAGAAAGTAATTTTTAATGTTATTAGTTTTAGTAAGTTCTTATAAATAATACTAAAATTTATATCATTAAAATTTTATTTCCTTAATAAAGTCTAACATTTCCTACGTTAAATTTATGTAAATATCTGACATCAAATATAAATTTAAAATGAATGAACGAATATTCGTGTAAATTTCTTTTTAAGTTATATCAAATCATTATCATTTTTAAATTTTTCCACTGTCTTCTCTGAATCATTAATACGCTTATAAATTGAAATTAAATATATTTATCTCTTTCATTAAAATTAATATCTATCATCGATTGCATATTTAGATTCTCTCATTTAGTTTTCGATCTGGCTTATAAGTTTCCTCGGAAACAGGAATTAATACGTTTATGTAATAGTTGGTACAATTTTTAGTAGTTAAATATTAGTCTTCTTACAATGCGAGTCATACATTTACTAAATGGTACGTAAATTCTAAAAATTAAACTTAATTAAATAAGATCTTACAAGACTTCAAGAAAACTATTTTTTATGACAATTTTTTATGATTAATTCAGTATATTTTAACATAAATTTCATTTCTTGTTTTTTTTTTTGGGTAAATATAAAGCTTTACAACTTATATTCAGCTATAATTCTTTTTATAATTTTTTCTGAATTATTTGAAAAATATTTTATTATGCTGACATTTTTCTATGTAATAGTAGTTCATAGAAAGAAACTGGAGAGTATAAAACAGTTACTCACATTAAATTTATATAAAAAACACATTAGATAGAGGAAATTCAGAAATAATTCAATCCATATGTTGCCTTATTAGTACTAAGCTAAGGATCCGCTTTTTAATATTATGAGAGTATATTTAAACAAAATTAAACAATTTCTAATAAATTTTCTAGCTTTAACAAAAAATTAAATTAAAATTTCATTAACTTCTATTTGAGTCCTAGAATTTATTTTTATTTCTTAAGTGATTAATAAAAATATTAACTGATTAAATACACAATTATTAATTTCCTAAAGCATATCAAGAATTTTGACAGAAAGTTAAGTTAAAATAATTTAAAATATTCAATGCCAATAAACTTTTCAAAATTTAGACTTCAGTAAAAAGCTTAAGTAATAGTGATTGTAAAACAGTCAAAGAATTAAAGAAATTAAATGCTATTTGATGCCCTGGAATCATTTCTCCAAAAATGTTCAAACACATTTTTTTCCCAATTTTGTTTGCATAATAAATGTCTTTTTGTGAAATAATTTTGGAAATTATACATTTTTGCTTAAAATATTGTATAATTAAAATGACTTTTAAGCAAACTTTATGTGTTGCGTTATAGTGTTACATTTTATCTATGAAGTTGTAGGAAATTACTTGGGTAAATACTTATATCATTAAATTAAGAAAATGATGTTTTCACACTTTACATGATGCTAAATATTTCTTGGATGTCTTTAGATGGAAGGACATATTTTATATCATATCATTTTTATTTGATTTATGATATCAAAATGCATCAAAATGAATATTTTATGAATAACCTAAGGAAAGTATGAATTAGAGAGTTCTCATGACTTTAATATGAAGGCAAAATGTAGTTAAGGGGTGCAGTTTTCATAGAAATATTATTATTATGATGTACGTACAAATTAAATTAAAGGCATTATCTTCATAAAGTTGCTTAAATTAATGACTTGAAGTGCTACACCATTTAATATATTAACTTTTAAATCAATAGAGCATTAGTTCACTGTCTTCTAAATTTATGATCAATTTAAAGATCAGTATAATTTTTAATGTATGTAGTCACAAACTACCAAACATTAATTAATCCTTTTTAATCATTCAAAACTTATCTCATATAATATAGGTATATTCAATATATATAATAAACAAAATTTATTTAAATATATTTTATTTATTGTGTGTAAGTGTGGAGAAAAGAGTGCCATGAATTAGCTGTCAAATTTCCGAAAAAGATCTGTTTCATCAATATTTAAATGCATTAGTTTTAATTAAAAATAAATCTTAAATAATAGTAATCATTAAATTTACTTATACATATATGCACTAATTTCATCTTATTTAAATTAATTTACTTTGTAAATAAGAATTTATTTACAAATATTTAATTAACTAATTTTAGATCGTATAATGTAACATAAAACTGCTGAATTGATATTTATTCATTAGTTTGTTTTTGTTTCATATCCATTATTGATAAGCCAAAATGGTTATTATATAAATGTTTAAAAATTTCAGTTATGAAACTTTGTATGAAATATAATATAAAAAAGTTGAATTTAAATTTGTATTTTAATATTTTTCACATTCATTTAGATACTTTTGTAACGCAAGAATTATTTTAATATTAATCTAAAACATCTTTTATAAAAGTCATTTTAATTGTGAAGCATGATTTATATATTTGTGCTCATTTTAAAGCTATTCAATATTTTACTGAGTAAGATAATTTCAAACTTCTTTTTAATAATGAAAGTTGCTAGCAAATACGCAATTCGCAAAATATAAAAGCTTAACTTAAATAACTGAACTTAAAAACTCAAATTCTAATAATAGTTTATTTATTTTTACTGTATTCACGTCTTCAGAAGTACTCCTTCAAAGAGAATTTCTTATCCAATCTCTCATTTTATCCTTTTCTCAACCTTCGTGATTGAGGAACACCCCTGAGGAGGGAACTCATTCGCACAGAGAGAGAAACCGAAATGTCCTAACCTTCAGAAGACTTTTGGCCCTTAGACATGACACTCGCACCCCAACACGGTCATAAAGTGTAGCGGCAGTTATAAAAACAAAGTTTTTATTCGATCATAAAAGAACGAGCAAAGAAAGAAATTTCAGCCCGAAACACATTTCTCTGAAAACTGTGTGAAAAATAGAAAGAAAAAATGTTATATGTTTCAAGAAGGAACACGAAAAAAAGTAATCTTTCGTAAAAGCCAATAGGATCATAAATTCGGTCAATGTCCACAGGTTGTCACTGACTGTAACTTTCACTGATCCTGCAGAGGAGGAAATGTGAAGCTCTTGCCATAACATTTTTCAACTGCTTGATACGTTATCCAAATCAGAATACAGTAGACGCCTAAAGATATTGTTATGGGATGTACTCAGGAAGAAAAGGAAACATAATATAAAAGAGAATATGTTACGTTACACTAGATCGATGTATATAATTTATCATGTTGGAAATGGTTTATGTATTCATAATGCTTTTTGCAATACATTATGCGTACTGTTCTTTCAGAAATATACAAAATATTCCCGATTTATAAAAAAAATTACAGTTTTATTTGAAATTTAAAAATTGCAGTCATATTTTTTAAATAACTTACGATTAAAAATATTTTTGATTTTAAATCATTCGGAATTTTTGTAAAAACATGATTTTAGAGGATTCTATAATTTATTACATTCAGTGCTCATTATGATTTTTCTAATTTTAATTCAGAAGATTCAAGGTATAAAATTTTAAAAATGCTCCACAATTTATAAACATGAAAAAAATTCATTTCAATTGACACAATAACTTTTAAATTCTATCAGGTAAATTGAAAAATTGAAAATTTTGCTGTTCAGTTGCTGAACAAGATAGTTGGTCAGTATTAGAGAGAGTATTTGAAAATAAAAAAATAAAGTTATCTATCTGAGATGCCAGAAAATTTCTTAAAAACATTTTTGTTCAATTACTTTTAAATAATGCAGAAGAAAATTCCGTGATATATCATTATTACGTAAATTTATATATTTTACATTATTGATGCCGTATCATGAAATGATACAAAACAAAATTATTCATTTTCTAAAATTTACATGATATGCGTTGAATTTAATAATTTTTGTAAAAAGTAATGTTAATTATTTGATTTATTTAGTGAAAATTTTATAACTTATACAACGTATTCTGATTTAATAAAGTTAAATATTTTCTACATAATTTTTTTACATACTGCACACAATTCCCTTTAAAATATACATAAAGAATTAAAAGAAGATTACAAATATATGTTGAAAAATACATTTAATCTTGCTGAAAAAAATTAAGAAATATAAGTCAGTTATATCCCCCAGTTTTGATAATATAATAATTTGTGAAGTTAAATTCAAGGTTAATTTTAAAATTGAAAATTATTAAGCTGTATGAATAAATGGCCTTATTTTGTACAATTTTGATTAACGTAAAAGAATTTACTCAATCTTGATATAAATTCTTAAGATTCATAACATTTTATTCTCCTTAAAAATGTAATATTTAATTTTGTAGTTCGTACAAATATTATTATACTGCACAAATAATGCTGAAATGATAATTTTCTGGATTGTTTTTAAAAACATGATAAAAATTGTATATTACTCTTATTAAACTTTTTAATATCTCTTTTTGGTAAATAAATAAATGAGTATGCCAATCTTTAAAATATTGTTCATTTCAGACTGTAATCTCAAAGGACCAAGCGAGCTACGGGTAAAGTAAACCGTAACTGCATATAGCTTGTACCTCTGTGTGCCTGAGCGACATGAAATTTCCCGGTGCAAGTCCAAATATATTAATCCTGCACATTAATAATTTCACTAGAGTGAGAAAAGAATCACGAATTACATTTCCTTCTTTGATGGCTCGAATGAACTTGTTAACAATGTGTGTGACATTGATTATGTGTGCCAGGATTCATGTGTTACAAGCAAAATCATGTGTGCATCTATTTGTATCTCGTTATTATATTAACTGAGCTTCTCCCGCTAATGTAAAGATTTTTGGCGTTGTTTATACATCAGTATTGTGTGTCCCTAAATATGCTTCATTTAGAAAGTATTTTAGTATGTGTATGTAAATGTGCCACTTGTGTTAAATGGAGGCTTTTTTAAAACGAGTTTGTGTACATTGCTTATCATTTCTATGTGCAGATATTGATCATCGCCGAATTGTGGTTATATGTGAACTCAGCTTTTTGCGTGCAATTTCTGTGAAAAATCAAATCATGAACAAAACATTTCCCTAATTCAATGATGCTGTTATTTCATGTTATTTAGGATTAGTTACATCATATTAGTCATGAATTTTAAAACTATTATTTTTTTGAGAAACCATCAAATATATCAAGGATTATATCTGATTCTATTTATTGAGAGGGTAAGAAAATTATATTTATAAAAATAATTACTACTAATTAAAAATGAGACAATTTTAAAATTTAAGTAAAGTTTGGAATATGAAATTTAATATGAAGCAGATAGTTTAAATTTTTTTTACATCTGCTACAAAGTATCTTTAATTTTTAAAATATGACTAGCTTCTAATAAATTCTATTTGATTGTTGATTTAAAGAATTACGTAGTTTTCGTATAAGTTTAAGTTTTCAGATGTATTTTACTAAAAAAATATTAGTTGTGACATAAAATGCTTAAGAAAATACATTAAAAATATTTTGTTCATTTACTTTTAATGAATTAATATGATTTAACTAACCTATAAATTATGAAAAATATTATTAGAAACTATTTGATAATCTAGCAATAAGCAAAAACTTATAACTTTTGCATAATTGTAATCTTGAGTGCAGGTTTTGGTATCTATATATGCAATAATTTAAACTACTGCATTAATAATTTCTATCGCATTGCTTCATTCAGTTTGTTTAATGAATTTTGTCTAGCTTCATTCTTAAATGTTATAAAAACAACTCTCACACCATTATTAACTGCTCCGGCCGTTTATTAAAAAATGTGTTTCACTGAGAATATGTGGCACATTTTATGCATATGTCAAAGCACTAAATATTACTTCTTTTGGAAGCTGGATCTCTTATATTTTACTAGAAAGAGATATCTGTGTCTTTTAACGAAAGAAAGCTGTCGGATTGAAGAGACAGCTGGAGCCCAAATAGCTGTCCATGAGACGTCTCAGTTGCTTACAGCAGTTGTTTCAACTTAAGGACAGATAGGATAAAGAAGCAAACATAAAAACGAAAGAGTTGGAAAAGCAGCAGGATCGATTGGAGAGAGGATTTTTCTCCCTACAGCTTCCCTTGTGTGTTTGTTACAGCACTCTGGCCTCGGGAATTTCCTGAAAAGACCAATCAATAATTTTATCCTCTTATTTTTACTGTTGTTTCTTCACAAGTCTCGATCAATTGGTCGACAAAGAGTGATATTAACAGTGTTCACCGAAAAGGCACGTTTGCCATTTGAGTGTGGCCCATTGGGCAAATAAAAATGATTGTATGGAACACTGACGAATAAATATTGTTTTATGTTCAATGTTTTATATCTTTTACTTTCTGCTTTATTTATTATCCGTTTAATAACAAAGAGAAAAATTGAAGGCATGCAATACGTCTTCAAATGAGTCATAAATATTCCTTATAGTTCCAAACAAAAATATTTTAATCATATTTATTGATAAATTCATCACGTAATTAATAATATTTAATGCATACTTGCAATAATTTTTAAATATCAACATCATAAACACATTTTTATTAACTTTCATTAATTATAAGATAAGGTTGAAGTGGTATTTTTCTATACCGTTTATAAATATCTTCCAAAACATTAAGAAATATTTTTAACTGTAAAATACATTTGATTGACAATGAAATTACAGTTTTAGTTTGAAAAATATTTTTTGAAACAATAATTATTTTTTAAATAATAATAAATTTAAATTTCATTTTTGAATTGAAACAACAGAATTCAGCTGTTTCGATTTTGGTTCGTAATTTTGATTTAGCACAACTGAATCTAACCAGCAATTCTTATATTTCCTTAAGATAAATATATTATCCTTTTTTACAATATACATTATCCTGATTAAATTTTGCCTATACCAAAGTGTTGTATTAAAATAATTTTGAATAATATGAAGTGAAAGCAAGGAAGGTAAAATTAATCAGAAAGGAGAATTATTTAACTTATTTTATAGGAGGCATTATTTTCTTATATAGAAATTCATTATGTAAAACTTATTTTTTAAAAGAAATAAAATATAAAGCTGTAGAAGAATTGATAATTTTTCTCAAGCAATTTGATCAATAAATTTATAAAAAGGTTTAAGCAAGAGAAACCTAAATTAAATTCCATTGTAAGCATGTATATTTTTATATACAATTCAATTTACTTTATAGATAGATTTGAATAACTTTAGAAATATATATACTTAAATTATATATTATTGATCTTGAGTTTTAAGATTTTATTAATGTTATTAAAATGAGTTAGAAAAAATAGTTATTAATTCATTGTTGTCATGTGCCAGACAGGCTGGCAATATGGGGTGCGCTGCTCCTCTTTTCCAACTGAACCATATTTGGTGTGGAGTCCGACTTTCTCAGTACACACATGCCAAAGGTACCCGTTTTATAGGGTAGGCAACCATTCACACACAAAGAAAGGACAAATACAAGAAAGAGAGAGAGAGAACACAGCCATGCCCGAGCCAGGATTCGAACCCAGGTCCCACCCATCCGTAGTCAGGTACGCTAACCACTAGACAAGTTGGGCAGCTATTAATCACTACTATACATATGTCTATTTATGAATTTTTAAATGCTTTCACAAAAATTTTAAACCCGCTATTATTTCATTTATTGAAATAAAATATAGTTAATAAACTGGATAGTATATATATATATATATATATATATATATGATCCCATTGATAATTGTACTGTATGGAAAATATAACTGCTATAAAAAAAAATCATAACTCATGTTTATTTAAGCAATTAAAATTTCTCTCAATATGTTAAGTTTTAATAATTAAATTTGAATCAAGCATTATTTACCTTTAAATAAATGTACATATTTCTAAAGATGTAACATGAATTTTATGAAAACTAAGATTTAATTTATTCCTACAAATTTATAGAAATTTACAAAAATATCATAAAATACCCATTTATTAAATGATTTCAATGCATTAAAAATAAAAGAAAATAATAGTTTACAATATATTAGGAATTACTATCAAAATGAATATAAAATTTAAAAAGGCACATTAGTTAAACAAATTTGTCGGAAAATAATTTGTCAAGAATATTAAAATCACAAAAGTGCAGCAAGAAACCGCAGTTAAGTAATTAAAAATATACTATGCTTTTTTTAATTCATAAAATAATTATAGATTCCTTAATATATTAGTCTCATTTATCAAAAATTTGCTTTTAACTAATTTGAAATAGAACTTATTGCTTGATATTTTTCATAAACGAAAAGATTTATATTTTAAATAAAAATAAATGAATATATCATAAACTTTGACACGAAAACAATAAAAACACAGCGTTAGATAAATGATGCACATCTCACAATTGCTGAAAACGTAAAATAAATATTTCTGTTTAAAAATAAAAAAAAGCTTGGAATTGGTTTGAAAAATGAATACTCGTCATTGTGTGAACACGAATACAAATAAACTGAAAAATGCAAAATAATCACCTTTCATCTCGTTATATTTTTTAGAGAACCTCTGCGAAACCAATTTGTTTCTCTTTCATGTGAATACGGATGAGCAGAAAGAAGAAACATCATTCTATCTCTCTCTTGTATATTCGTCCTTTTCTTCTGTCACTAAATAACGAATTTACATTTATTTAAAAGAGGGCGATGAAAAGGTTTATCCATAAAAAACACGTCGAATGTTTGTCTGGTTTTGCGGTTGTTTTTTTTATTGCACTCCAAGCGAGCTTGATGAGAAGGAAATGGTTTACTGAAGACAAAGAGTTTTAACGAGAATGGCGTTGCATAAACACCGAGGACTGGTTGTTATTCAAATATTTAGTGCACCTTTATTATGCCTGTCCTTTAGATTTTATAATTTCACTTTTAATTGTAAAGAAATCTAAAAGATAGTTTTTTAAAAGAAAAAGGATTTAAATTGTGTAATTTTTTTTAATCTGTTTTAGCAGTGAAATTTTGAGTAAGTTAATTTATTATACTAAAAAGCTGCAAATACTAAATAAATAGAAATTTAGATTCTATGGAAATGGAAAAAATGATATTAATTTTATGCAATTAAATAAATATAGCTTAAATATTGAATATGTATGTATAATTTTTTTATAAAATGCTTATCTGCAAAATAATAAGATCGAAAATAGAAATATGTAAATGCAGTTTTATTTCAATACAAACATGAATACTTCAAAGAAAAATTTAAAATACCATTGAAGTCTTTTTATTATGTGTTACAAATTCAAACGTATAATAAAATTTAATTTATTAAATTTGGAAAATTATCTGTTTTAGATGTTCATGAAGACGTAAATGCACAAAGCATCTCTTAAAATAATCTCAGTTAACAGATAAAATTAAAAAAAATGTCTAAAAATAAAAATATTTTAAAGTTTGTTGCTTAAAATTCTTCTTTAAACTGATCACATTTCTACTATAGTAATCAATTTTTTAAATTAAATTTATTATCAATTTTTTATTATATATAAAATCAATTTAGAAGTAAAATAATGAGAATCAGTAATTTAAATAAGAAAAATAATTTTTTTGGATAAAATTTAATGATTTCATTTTTTTATTAATTAAAGTTATTTTAACCCCTTAACCAGATATCCCGACTTCTAGAAAAATCTGCGTTTACCGGCTATCCGGAGCCCCTTAGTTGGGGAAACTGGCTTCATTGCTTCAGATTCAACCCCCAGAATTGACGGATTCCCATGAAATCGGATTTGGGGAACTCATTTATACTGAATAGTTACGGTTGCGATAGTAAATGGAAAGAGCTGAGAGAATTTTCAGAATCCTCTGCTTCACGAAAGCAACAATTTTATTACTATGTTTTATTTTTCTATATTTATTCTCATTTGGATATTCATAGTTAAAGCTAAAATTAGAATGGTTAAAGTAAGTAATAAATTGGATGGTTTTGTTTTCTTTTTTAACTTTTTAAGCGAATTTAGTATTTCAAACTATTTTGCAATGATATTTTTTATATAGTTCTTTTATATTTACATTTTATTAAAATTAAATTATACATTTTGTTCCTTGTGATATCTCAGGTTTTAATTAATTTCCTATTATACCATTAGAATTTTAATTCAAAAAATGAATAATTTGTTAGTTGATTTATCATCTTAAATGCTTACATGTTTTCATTAATGATCGATAAAAATGGAAAAAATCTTAGATTCTAAAAATAGGTTTTGGCGTAAATAAAACAATACAGCTTATATTACTTTTTCTTGAACGTTAAAAATTAGCATTGCAAAATTACCTATTCTCTCATACTTGGTTTTAAAGAGAATGTAATAAGACTTTAAATATATATAATTTTAACTTTCAAATGTAATTAGTTTATTAACATTATCTTCAAAATTAAATTATTTTCATAGAAAAATAATGTTTATAAAATAATATTTTCATAATGTACATATATATTTATCAGAAAATGGTATAAGAAATACGATATTGAAATACATTTACAAATATTATAAATGAAGATATTTGCAAATTCGTGTTTTTATTATATCCGTTGTTGTTGTTTCCAATCCCTCAGAGATCTAACATCAGCTAGATCAAATCCATGACAACGTGAACCCTAGCGAAGTCGAGCACCAGAAGTGGAGAACATCCACCAGAGTGAACCCCAAACTATACAGGATGTGATCGGGAAAAGCCGGCCTCAGATTGCATTTATTGCACAATAAAAAGACTTTGTGCCCAGAGATGAACGTCATGCATTTCAGATGCCCACTTCCGAGTCTCAAGATTGCCGTTTGATCATGTCTATCTTTTCCGAAATCCAACGCGCCCCCCGGGGTCTTACTGCAAAACCAGGGATGGGGAAGAGGGCGAGCCAGACTTGCCTCACTTCTTTTTTCTTTGTAGTGAAAAGTTCTATGTAAGTTAGTGTGTAGTCCCCATTGGGCAATTCAGAACAACCTTTTTTAGCCAAGATGTCTGAAGCTTTGTTGCCATGGATGTTAACATGGGTACGGCATCCACTGAAGGTGGACTTCTCTACCTTTAGCAAGATTTTTAAAATGGGTGATTATCTGCATGCCTACAAAGTCGCACACTCCACTCCAGTCCTGTAGGCATTGGATCGAGCTTCGACTGTCGGTGAGGATCCAAATGTCACTAGATTCAGTCCCATGGAGGATGATCTTTAATCCTTCATTTATGGCAATTAATTCACTTCTGAATACCGAGCAATTGTCTGAGTTGTGTCTAGAAAACTGAATAGAAAGACCCTCAATAAACACCTTCAAGGTTTATTACTTATTATAACTATAACAACTAATTTAAAATGTGAAAATAAAACGGGAGATATAAAACAATCAAAACATAAATCTTAACATGATGAAATTAATTTTATTTCTATATCGTAATACCACACTAATAATTTTTGGTTGGTATCAGATATTCAAATTTAAAAAGTACGGTTTTAAAACAATAGTAATTTTCTAAAATGTACAAAAATTTCACCATTTTTTTAGGGTGGTGCATCATTTTTCTTCTATTATCATTATTTTTTCTTCTGTGAATTGAAGATTATTTGTAAACTATCAGTCAAAATGTAAAACTATTTAGACGCCATATCTTAGAACATAAATTTAGTTTTTCAAATTTAGATAATATGTAAAATCCTTTTTTACCAATCCCAATAGGATTCAAATTTTTTTTATGTTGACATTTGATTGCTTATGTGTAGAATTTTTGATAGTTAATAAAATATTTAAAATAAATCATCTGCATTATATTTTTTGGACACTTTCTTTTAATCATTCTTTAAATTTACCACTTGTGATCATTTTGAAGCATTTATTGTCTAGTGAAGGGAAAGTATTTAATGTAGAACAAATTTGAATATGTGAAAAAGTATAGTATTATATGATATTCAATATTAAATATTTAATTACTAGAATACCGTATTGTTAATAATAGAGTTTACGATTCCCCGTTTATATTTTTGCTTTTATTCTCCTTTTGAAAAACAAATTTTCATGAGAGACATAAAATGTTTTTAATATGTGGTAAAACAATTCAAGAAATATATTAAAGGATATGTAATAACAACATGGATTTTTGTAAGGAATGATATTTTTTATACAATTAAAAATCATTTGATACTGTGAATTAAATATGAAAAATTTAAATTCACAAAATTTTTCACCAAAAATTCAACTGAAGTCAATAACACACTATATACTTTTAAGTCTATTGTTAGGCAATTAAGTTAGCGTTTCATATATTTTAAATTATTAAAAATACGCTTTTTTTGCGACATTCTTTGGTTTGCATGTATTAAGACAACAGAACCTTTCTTTTAACGATTTTGAAAGTTATTTGATGATTTTAGTAACAAAATGTTGATTTGGCTATGTACCTGCAATGAGTAAATAATAATTAGACAGCAAATTATAACACTTACTATTTATAACAGCTATTTAAAAATCATCACAAGTATAATTATCGAGGAAACTACAAAAATAGTTTCTTTTTTGTTACTTTATTCAAAATAAATGAAATAAATTAAATTTCCTGATTATAATTTTCAAAATAATTTTATAAAATTCATATTTAAGGTAATAAAAAATTATAATAAAGTATCGACATTTTTGAGCAGAACATAGCAATCAACTTGCACAATGTGGTTACTTCATCTGACAGCGATTGATGGACTTTCTGACTGTAAGTCTTTAAAATGTGATTATTGTGAGGTGGTCTACGGTAAAGCGGAAATACGTCCCATCAAGAATTAGAGGCTTTTGTATTCTTGACAAGCGTTAAAGGGGGAAAAATTCGCATTGCAGTGAAAGCCAATACTATGTTACCAACACGAAGCAAAAATGAAGCATTTTCTCAATCGAACCCCAGACGGTTAAGGGGTTAAATAATCAAATTGATGAATTTTTATTAATTCATAATTATTTAAATTTGTATTTAAATAACTATTATTTAAATATAAATGATGATTAGTTAGATAATCGTATAGTTTATAAGTGTATAAGTGAGTTATTCATTTATTATTGAGTCAAGTAGTCAATCAATGCAAAATGAAACAATTGCTTTACTTAAAATTGTTTCAAAACATTACATAAAATTTAGCATAAATATGCATTTATTACTAAATAATAAATTTTATTTAAAATGTTTCCTTTTCATTAATATTTTATAATCTACTTATCTTTAAATTTAAATAATGTTAAATTAAAATTTCATTAATTTTTCTGCCTCACTTTTCTTGGTAAGAGATGTAATTGACTTCATTTTTCAACTACTTTAATCCCAACTAACTATTATTACTTATCTAAGACTATATTAATTTACGAAATATTTTTTAAGAATATTTTTTTCTTACTTTTGTATAAAAAAGGTTATTTATTAAAAAAGTTTACATTAAACTTCAAAAATGTAATATAATTTATATATATATATATATATATATATATATATATATATATAAAATTAAATTTGTGATTTCTTTTAAATTGTTCATAGCATATATTCCTGAATCAGATAGATAAAAAACGTAGGCATAAGAACACAATTTTCTTAAATATATTGTTAAAAATGTTTATTTGAATTGCTTAATTTTTTTTACTCAGAATATCATTATTTCTATATTTTCATTCAATTAAATATTTTTTAACAATATTTAATTTTCATTAATTATACTTTACTTTTAAATTTATGTAATTTTTATGGGGAAATAGATGATTAGAGTTCCAAATTAATATAAAATATATATTTTTAATAGGTTTACAATAGTATATCCTCTTATATTTAATTTTTAATTTATTTTAAATAAGAAATATATATATCTATTTCTTAATATTGATGTTAGTAAAGTAAAAATTACTTTTTGAATTTATAAATTTGCACACTAGCTACTTATGAATGCATGCGTGAAAGTGTTATCATAATTTCTAAGTAATACATTGCTATAATATGTAATACATTGTTATATTAGGTTAGAGTTAAATATATTTTTCATTTAAAAATGTTATTTACGTCTATCAGATACATTTTTGTTTCTTTGATAATTCTTTATTTTGTTTAAAAAACAATTTATACATTAGCAAAAGTTTCACGAGTAAGTTTACGCATTCGGTATATTGTACAAGAATTATACAAAAATAAATATTTAATATTTTTAATTGTTTGACGAATATTGTTAATAAACAATTGCATTATTTATTTAGAATTTTTTTATTTTAAAATAATTATTTTGATTCATCTACTACATAAATAATTGAGTGCACTAATTTTTATACTGAATTGAATGACCATAGACAAGACCATATATTGCTTTACAATTCTGAATATTACGTCCAAAGAATAACCACGTTTTTATTGGTACAAATCTACATAATAAATCTGAGTCATGATGATAATTACTGAAGGGAAAATACCTATCTTTCTCTGTTAAGGAAAATCAAAACTCGTCTTCATTGGAATTAAAAAACTTCCCCCCTAATTGCTTGGAATTGAAATTGAGACAAAGCATTCTTTCATTTTTCAATGTATCAGTAAATGGGTTTCATGAGATTTGATGTTATCTGCTAGTGAGAAAAGATAATAATGAAAAAAATTAAATTAACAATATTATAAATACTGAAAACCTAATCTGTAATCTCTGTTACAAGTAATCAAATAGATAAGTAAGCAAGAGTATAAATACAATATTATCGATTCGAAATGATATTATCATACACCAAATTAATAAAATTGCCATTTTTATTTACCAAAAGTTATGGAATTAATCATAATTTTCAATTTAAATTATCCTGTCATTGAATAAATATAATACATTATTAATTTCCCTAGAAATGTTCCTTATATCAGTTATTTGTTTTATGCTATAAAATTTTGTTAGTGAATGAACTAAATACAATTTAAGTTTTTTTAAATTAAATTAATTGAGTAATACACAATATTATGACTTAAGAACTGGTAATTTAATCAGGAAATTTCGAATAAAAATTAGTTTTCCCTTGAAAAATGTATCTGAACGTATTATTTTTAGTCATAAAATTTTTAAAATAACTAACATATTAATCCAAATATTTCAAAGAATTAAAACTCCTAAAACATTTAATTTTACTTCACTTTGACATTTAATGTTTTGATCTTATACCTCAAGAATTTAATAAAAAGATCTTAATAATTTAGTAGAAATAATTAAATATTTTTACACGAAGTTCAAATCCTTATATTTATAATATTTGTTCAGAAAAGAAGATCACATAGATTTAAAAGTTTGAAATGTGATAATCAACAACTCAAAGGTTTGAACCAACCCAAATCCACATTGTTGTATCTTAATTGAGAATGATTTACAGTAAACTTATTTCAGCTACATTCTAGTAAAAACAAAGTATAATAAATTGATTCTTTACAAATTCTTGTACCTGTGCGTTGAGAGAGGGAAACGCTAACACTGCCAGAAATAGAGAATCAAATCAAATAAAAGAACATTGCTACAGTGAATTCATTTATCTAAGTTTAAAAATTGATGCTACAATCTCTAATCAACATCTCATAATTTTTAAATCTGATCTTTTGTCCTTATAAAACATTCTTTCCTAATTTTGGTTTCTAACATACGTATTGAGTGGGAATTTCATATGAAAAAAAATTGCGAAATTTGTAACTTAAAAATTCTTAAAATTTAATATATCTCACTACTTTTTTAATTTAGTGAGTTACATAACAAGCAAACACAATAACAGAAAAATATGTATATAAATGTATATATGTACATATATAACATTATAATAAAGGAAAACCAATAATATAGCATATATATCTTCACCTTTCGCATTTTTCGCATTTTTAATTTATCTTCTTGATGTAGGAAAAGATCTTGATTTCGTATTTTCATCATCCCTATTGTCACCTTTGAGTTATTTTCCTCTTTCTCAGAGCATTTAATGTTTAAAGGAAATTTCGCTACTAAATAATGAAATGCCCTTTTCATTTATTTTAATTTTATTTCAGACACATAAAAAACAAGATACATTAAAATTAAACATAATGTTCAATTATTTTACATATTGTAGCAAATATCATGAGAATACTTTAAAGGTATTTTTCTATTTTTTCATGTAATTTTCCAATACCTGTAGAAAAGGAATAAATTTAAAGCTATTTTTGTTACTAGAAAACTTTGGTAAAAGTTATTTTACTTATTAAATTAATAATATAATGTAACAAAGCGTGATGTTACTGTACAAATTTGAAATTTAATTTGCTACATTATAATTACCCAATAATATTAAGAAATTATTCTTCTGCAGAAGTCTTTGCTTAGAGCATTTTGGAATTAACAGGAGAATTGAGCAATAAAAATAAAACTGCTTGTTGACATTTACTTTATTTCTGTCTTTATAGGATTTAATACTCTTAGAAGCACCTGAGAAGGAAATTGCTATTATATTTCCGCTTCAAAAAATTAATCCTTATTTCATCACTTTTTATTATGTTGAGGATATGTTAGCAGCAAAATATTTTTTTTTCGTAATATTTTTAGTTTTTTAAATATATGGGATGTCAAATATCGTAAGTTTCAAAATAACAATAAAAATGTACTACATATAAAATATTTAAATATATAAACTATATGAAACGATGTAAAATAAATATTTCATCTGAAATATCATAAAAAAAGATCTGATTAAAAGGAAATTCATAAAAAGAGGTGATTGAAAAATATGCTTATGCTTATAAGATTTTATATTAAAATATTGTTAAATTGTTTCTTTACATTTATTGCCAATACTTATTTAATTTAATTTTTAATATAAAAGTATATAGTTTTATCTTTCATTTTACTGAACAAAAAGATGAATTCATTATAAAATTCAATAATTTAGTATATAGAGGTATTAGAATGCATAAAAGGCATATATTGACTATATTTTTTAGCAGCCAATATTTTACATAAATAGTTTTAAAATTTTGAGATACATTGTTTAATAATGTGCATTTTACAGTGAAGTAATTTTAAATTTGTTTTTGATAAAACTTTTACTTTAGTCAATTTAATTCTCCCTCTCGTTTATATTTTAATCACCAATTTAAGTTTATCTTAGGGAAAGCAAAAATTAAACGAATTTGTAATAAAATAATTGTCATTGACAAAATATTCATACATCTCTCTGATTTTAATCAGAAAAGCTAAGGAGTTTAAATTTTGCACACAAAACTGATATAATTTCATAAATGGAAAAACATTTCTATTGACATTTCAAAATATTTTTGTCTAAAAATCTTCTAAATATTTATCTGAGGATCTGAAATAAAAAGTTTTGTGTTTACAATTCAATTCAATGGAAGATACAGATATCATTTATTCAAAAATGCTGTTTCTTCTTTTATTTTCTTCAATACTTTTACAAGTTTGGACGACATTTAACATGATATGGAAACTGTTTCATTTTACATACTTATTCATTGAGCAACAACTATATATTTTTAATATGCAATTGTTATAAAAGTATTTATGGTATATCTACAACATTCAAAGACATTAAATTAAGGACAAAGTGACTAAGTAATGAAATCATTAACATATATCATTAAAATGTAGCGAAACATATAAACAGTTTATAATCTCTACTACACTACACTAATATTTATCTTATATTACTGCATATTTTTTTATTTCACCGTAATTTTAATTTTCTGCATAGCAACTGACCATAATCAACTAGAAAATTCATTATTTCTAGTTAAATTTCTTAAAATCTGAATTGTATGTGTTTATGACATTTTACATTTTACCATGAGTTGAAAGAAAAATGTACTCTTAAAATAAAGAATAATGTTATCAAATTCATTTCTTTAAAACATTAAAACAGTTGTAATTTTGCCTCTTAAAGAAGGTTTATTCATCATAATGCATCACAAAAAATTTGACATTATACAGCATTCTAATTATACCATATTGATTGGGATCAGTTGGTTTCCTGGAATAGCATTATTTATAATTTACTCATAATCTCCAGTGCTAAGATCAGCTCTCAAATTCATCATAATATCTAAAAAAAAGCATACAATATTTAAAAATCATTCTTTACTTAAAATAAATTTTAAATTGTTTGATTTGGCACGTATCCCTATCATGATAAAAGCAGTGTTGTTTCGAATTTCCATAAAATGTGTTAACCAGATTTTTTTCTCACCGTATGGAATACAATTTTTTTGGGGTGAAATTTCAAACAGTATTGGATTCAATGGTATCGTTGAATGGATTTTTGTGTCCCTTGTTCTCTTTTCTTTTTATTACATTATTTGCTAAGTGATTTTGTTTTTTCCTGAAGATTAAATACGATTTTCTTATAGTGTGTGAGAATGAATATTTTATTCACTTATGTATTGTCCATTCTGTTCTAATTCAATGTATTCTCTGTCTTTCTTGCAATAGCATGGCTGAGTAAGACTTTTATTCTACGTTGACAAAAAAGGCAATCAAGGTAATTTTTTATATTTTAGAAAGAAAAGGCTTTAACATCTAAGAACTATTGTAAATACCAGAACAATTAATGACAGATCTGGAGAATACGGCGGTAAATAATAATATAATCTCTCTAATTTAAATTATACCTAGTGTTGTCGAATAACCTTGGACGAAACAAAAAAAACGTACATTCTATTTAAACTGTAAGGTTTCAGATTATTCGTCATTTGTATCAATTAATGCATTTTTTGTATCCTTATCACATAACCTTCAAAAGTTTGGTGAACTTCAGCATCAAGATTGCCGAATCTAAAATTTTTAAACCAGTTTTACCAGTTAAACTTAACCGATATATTTTCTTCACTTACATATGGGACATAGTGTTCAGATTCTAACAGAATTTGTAACTTTGTATGGTAGGAACAAAATATTATGAAAAAGTTTTTTTATCAACTGAAAATTGTCTATTTGATAAACTAAAAATTTATGTGTAGGTTAAAATGTACATTTTCATATAAGCTATATTTGTTACATTAGCTGTTGATACACATAATGATAACACAGTTGAAGTATGCAGCTGGTTGTACAACTGCGATTTGTGTTTAGAAATAAAGGAAATTACTTTCCGAATAACCTAATAATTATTTCTAAAACCATTGTAAATTAGCTTGCTTGTCATATAGAACACGAGATTTTTGAATCTATGAAATAAAGTAACGAATAGTTATTTTATTGAATGCATTTTATTTTTGATCAGGATTCAAATATGCATCATAAATATAATTTCAACATAAGCAAATAGCATTGAGTTTCTATTTTACTTACATTAAATTCTACTAATATACAAATTTATTAGGTAATATCTTCTTTGTAAGGAAAAAAATCACAAAATAACCACTTATGTGTGTTTGGAAATTAAAATTTCTTTAAAAAATATTAACAATTATTGCAAATGAATTTGAAGGAACTATAACATAATATAATTAATAATATAAATAAAGGTAAACAATAGTATGCATCTAAAATAAGAATTTTTTATAGCTGAAAAAAAATATTCTCAGTAGTAATCATTATGCACTGGAATTCAATTTTAAAGAAAAATATAAATATAAAATATTTTTGTAAGCAATAACTATTTGAAGACACATAATATATACAAACATATTGAGAACATAATAAGTAAATATATATTATCTAAATAAATTCATAAGATGTTGCATGCGGCTGGCTACCAAAATTGCAACACTAAGAAAGACATTAGATATCACAAAAAAATTTATTTTGTAGACTGCATGTTGACCATGTATCAAATGAGTAAATTCAAAGACTTCTGTGGATTGTGGTTCCTATAAAAATCAGTAGCTTGAGTAGCCACCATTGTTGGAGATCACTGCTGCCACATGGCTCGGCATTGATTCAAAGAGACATTAGTAATGTTCTTGAAGTAAAGCAGATCAAGCAGCTTCAACACTTTGCCAAATTTGATCTGGTCGGGCAGCTAGGGATATAATGTGGGTCTATCGTTGAGCAACTATGGATCGCATGTTCTCTGTCAGGGAAAGATCAGGAGTAGGGACCAGGCAAGAAATTTCTAAGGATTCTTCAATCTAGTGATTGAAGAATCCTAGAAAAATGCGTGCCATATGTGATCGTCCATTATCATGTCGGATATATAAGCCTGGCTGTTTAAAGTACCGGCAATGCGTACTAGAGGAGTGCGAGAGTGATATCCAATACCGCCCTATACCATAATACCCGATGCAGGAACAGTGGGGGCGGAGTCACGGGAAGTGGTGGATTGATGTTTGATCAGATCGAACACGTCGTTCCATCGAACCCAACGATCATATATCCGTATTACAGTTGTTTGGTTTCGCCCAAGACGACTGCTGATTTTCCTGAAAGATAATCTACAATCTCTGTACCACACTTTCCGTCCTTTGTCGAATTCGGATACTTGATCAAAAAATGATCGCTTTTTTCTGATAGCTGTAATTGATCATTTTCTTCTTATTAATTTTAAAATACAAAATACAATTGCCTAAATACTTCTTAAAATACAATTGCCGAACTTGAAATTGTCGAAATCTCCAAGCCATAAATAATGCTTCGAAGTGGCGCCACCTGCGCGCGTAATGTGCGTCTGCGCTGAAATCCAAAATCATTTGCGTATCTCATCTAAACTAATGCCTGTTGTAAATTTCATGTTATTTGCATGTTTTTTCAGGGTGTTGCATTTACTGTAGTCAGCAGTGTGTAGTGTAACATATGCTAATTTTGAAACGCAATTACATAAATATATGAAATAAATAAACCAAATTATAATAATCGGTAGAGATTATATAAATCATTGTAAGCAAAAATGAAACATATAATTACTGAAAACGCTCGTAAGACAAACCATTGAATTAAGAATTTGAAATGGATTCATATACAAGTATATGTAGTCATTTTTTGTGTAAAATTTTCAATTTTAAAATTTTACTTGCGATAAATGCAATTTTCAAAGAAACAGTTAGTAACATATTTGTGTTTCAAACACTTTGTGTATTTAAACATTTTCTTAATGTTTTTTTTTTTAAGTTTTAATGTGAAAATTTAATTTATTAACAAATTTAACTATATCTAAAATAATCCTTTGTCTTCATCCGCTAAACACAAATCTTTTGTGCTGTCTATCAATCCATGGAGTAAGCGTATTTTAGTATGTATTTCGTTTCAGCTATATTTCTGAGATAGATTTCTTGGAGGATCGTCTCTCTCTCTCTCCTTTATATTTCATATACAGTACCTAACCTGAACTGATGATCTGTCATTCTTCAACGACATCTTAGCATTTACATGAAAAATGATGTTCCTCTTATCATTGTTGGCCTTCGGGAGTCAAAAGTCTTCTTCCCATCAAACAATCCATGTATTATGAAGTTATCTCGAGATCTTCGAAACCTCGTATTAAATATTAAAATCTCTTTTCACCTGTCATAAGCATTATCTGAAACTAAGAAGGTCCACAGACTTTCAACAAGACAACTAAAATATTTACGTTTGTCCTGAAGATTATGTATGTTATTCATTTTAATATTTTTGTTTTATTTTTAATGGAATATACGCAAATTAGAGTTTCTATTCAACATTTAAGATATCCTTTATTTTTTTAACATTTAGAAACTTACATTCAATTAACACTTAAAAAGATATTCAATATAAAAGATTCATTTTTTGATTGGGTAGCATTATTTAAGCAACAATTCCTTACATTAGAAATGTAAATAATTACATTTAACATGCATGATTTAAAATAAAGCCTAAAAATTTGAGTTTTATATAAATAAATAAATTATTTTAAAAATTTACTAAAAATAAACATGCTAAAAAAAATAAAGAAAAACATAAATATAGATAAAAAACTCTAATTTGCGTATATT
>JAPDSC010084915.1:96313-119747 GCA_026290005.1 Latrodectus geometricus | reverse complement strand
TATATATATATATATATATATATATATATATATACAGAGAGAGAGATTGATAGATATATAGATATATTAATAGTTAGATAGATAATCAATATAGTGATTATAATGAAATAGTCTACAACAATAGTAATTTTTAATGACACTATAAAACAAAGTAAAAATCTAAAATAACATAATCGTAGTAATAACTTAGAAACGCATGAAAGACAAACAGCAATAAAGATTACAATTTTGCAACTATATATTATGGATTCTTCAAAATAACTTCTTTCAAATTGTGAGAAGTTTTGATCAGTAATTTTAAATATTTTTATATAAAAGCTTTTGAAACGGATTTGGATATACAAAATTGGAGTTAATATTTATTAAATGCGATATGAGTAACAGTATTCTGGGGATGTAAAATCAAATGCTTAAATTCAATTTCACAACAAGTGTTACCAGTTTTCCTTTGTACATTATCCCTGAACAAGACAACTCTTGTGCCAAACATTATGTAATGAGTGGTTTTTACTAGCGTAGTCGTGATGTGTAAATGTTTATATATATATATATATATATATATATATATATATATATATATATACATTTATTTATTTTTAAAAAAAAAATTCTTTATATTTTTAAAATGAAACACATGGTTACAATTAAGAGTGAACAAAAAATAAATAGAAATGAGAAAAAGGAGTATAAAACTATATATATGTATGTGTGTATGCGTCTTCTGAAAATATTTTACGTTTGTTCAGAGCGTAAGTCGTTATGGAAGGTCTACTTACATCTTAGTAGCAAAGCAATAATGTTTTAGATGCATTCGTTAAAGCTTACAAATTCAAATAAATTTAAATTTGTTCAAAATATTAAACAAATGACATTAATCTGAGGTACGTTCTTATATAAATTGCATAATGCTTTTTTTAGATATTGCTATAATTTTGTTTAAAATTTTTATTTTGAAATTACATTTAATACTATTTAACAATAGAATTATATAAAAATATTTTTTGAAAATATATCCTTTTTATTATGAATAAAAGTTACTCTTTTTGCAGAATTGAAAATAGAAATCAAAAACTATATTTCAAATGAAGAAAATGTCATAAATAGTTTGATTTATATGAAAAAATCCTTCGTTAAATTAATTTTTTTCAGTTGAAATGATATAATAGGTAAGTTATATACATGGGAGCAATGACCACGTAAAATGTTTGAAATTCTCCGAATTGTATTAATATTGCAATAAATAAACATTTTTTTACGTATTATATAAGCATATTCTTAATTTTTCACGTATTTTTTTTATATATTTTTTAGGTTTCTGACAAATTTATTTCCATTTTGAAAAATCTGTTTTCTCATGAGTGAAAACATTGATTAAAATACATATTATTCAAAACTAGCTGTCTTTTTTATAATTTCAGGTATAGTTGAATTACTAAATGCTACTTAAAATTTCAAATATATTTGATTTGGAAAGATGATTTGTGAAAGTGATTTGTCAATATTCTGTAAGGAAAGTAAAGTGGAGATTAATATCAAATGAAATTGATTTTTAAGAATTCAATGATCATCTTTACGAGCAAAAAATTAAATTTAACATTAGTTTGAAATAACTGAACTTCTTTCCTTTTTGAAGGGGAAAGTTATATAATCAATACTTAAAATAAGATGAGAATAATATGTATAAAAATTAAATATATATTATATTATCATTTATACATATATATAATAATCATATTATCATTTATACAGTATTAAATCAACGCATCAATTTATTTTGTTGTCTTTTAAAATAATATCAGTTAACAGTATATAACTATAATTACATGTGGTAGGAAATGATGAAAAATATTTTTATTTACATAAATAATAATTGTATAATTGTTAAGCATTAATACTCTGTATTTTACATTGTTTCGATTATCACAGTACAGTTTCTTTAAAATATATTGCGTTAAGAGAAAAAGTTATAATTGTTTTACTATTTGAAAAAAAATTTTATAATGATAATGGAATTTATATTTTTTTACAATTATACTATAATTGAAATTTTCAACCATTAGTTTTACAGTAAAATATTTTTATATTTATTAATTATACATAAAAAATAATGGAGTAAATATATTATCGAGATAGAAATATATCCTATTAGTACTGTTATATATTTAATTTTAAATAGCAGTGTAATTTAACATGTCCATTTTTTATTATTAAGTACATTTTAAGATTCACTAAGAAGAATAGTAATTTATAAGGAGTTTGTAACATATGATTTGTTTTTTGATTTTTCATAATTTATAAAGATTCGCTTTTTAAACCTTGCAAAATTAAAAAAAACCATATTATAATTAATTGAAACAGAAATTTTACTATGGTAATCACATATTTCATCAAATAATATGTTGCCTAATGACCTAAAAAGAAAGAAGTCAAAAGATTTCATACATGTAATATCAGTTATGATAAATTTTTTCACTTGGCAGTCACGAAATTACCAAACATTTTTCTACTGTTTGCAATTTTGAACTTGCTTACATAAGCAACTAGTAACATAATACAATAAAATAAAAATATTCATGCAGAAAAGAATATCAAAAGAAATCTTAAAGTAATCAACGAAATTATATAACAGATTCAAAACTGACACATGTCAGAGTTATGCCGGCAACGATCAACCTGGAAACAAAATGCAATATGCAAATATTCATAAATTAGTTTAAACAGCTGCATACATTTAAATGAGAAGAATCCAAAACAAAAACGCCATCCGAAAATTTGATATATATATAGATACTCTCTTTTTCTCCTGTTTCAAAATAACTCATCTTGCTCCAAATTTTCAGTTATTCATTCCATTAAATTCATCGTGTTTAAGCAACACAAATGTCAATTTAAAAATATCACAATTCATTTTAAAAATAAACTTGTCAATATATATTTTGTCTTCAATCTTTTGTTTGAGAACATCAGAACTTATTTTAAACTCAACATTTATTTCTTTTGTGATTAATTACAACTGCAATTTTTTTATGGAATTCAAAATTCAAAGAATTTAAAATTTTTTCACTATGCTGTTTCTTATGCAACATCAAGAAGCAGTTTTTGTTATCAAAATTATTCAACTTTTTATTTAAAATTTAATAATATCTTGGAAAGATTTAAGTTTATTTTATATGTTTTCAAATTTAATACGAAGCTGTTATGGGATAGAAATCCTTTCTAAGATTAAATGGTAACGCCCGCGTGCGCGTTTGTCATTTATGTATGCATAAGATTGTTTTTTAGAGTCATCCTTATGTATTTTGAAAGTTGCTGATTTTATTTTCTAATTTACACCTGTCCAAGATTTCACTGAAAATACCACAAAACACTTTCGTTTCAATAGACCAATGTAGTTACATATTTTTAAATAATATGATTAATTTCATCTCAGGTAATAATAGCGTATGTAATACAGCAACTTATATGTGTTTAAAAAATTAAACAACTGTTAAAATATATAAAAGTATATAACAGCTGCTTATATTCATTATGAAAAAACTTGATAACATGCTACAATTATATTTTTTTTAAATATTTAATTTTTTGCATTGAGCTATTTAGATTAAAAATAATTCAAATAAATATGTGAATATCATTATTTTTATGAATGTCTTTGTGACATGCTGATGATAATGCAATATATATGCATCTTTTATTACAGAGACTACCACCATCAATTGCTTAATAAATGTATACGTTGCAAACATTTGAAGAAATTTGAAGAGAGCTCGTAAAGGGATATTTTAAAAATAAATGATTTGACACATATATCAGTTATATATCTATAAGTTTAGATATACAGACTCATTGATCAGTTGTTATGAACCTTATATTTAGATGTTACTTTAAAGATTGACACATTTCAACTTCAAGACAAATCGCAAATTCGTTATTTCACACAGAATACTGAACATAAACTGAACAACTATCTACTTTAAATTAATGAGCTACTTAAAATGTTATATTTTCTTTGCCTTCAATTGCGAAAAAGAATGATATTTAAAATTTGCAATAATAATATTGCCTTATACTTAAATTAGATTTTTTTGGCAGTATTATTTTTTGTATAAATAAATAAAATATGTTTTTCAATTTTTTAATTCTAGATTACATTGTTGTTATTATTTATTGTTTGTTGGGTTTGAAAGTTTGTTTTTATTCAGACAGTAAATTTTGAGACTGAAACTAATACAACATTAAAATATTTGGGTTATTGATGAATAAAGGTGCCAATGTCTGAATTTCATATAGTTTTTCCTTGGATTTGTGATATTTATTTTGCTGAAAGGTAACATACAATTTTTTCATTAAATGTGGATTATATTAGTTTAGTGATTTATTAAACTTTAAAATTTTAAAACTAATTTATTATTCCCAAAACTTTGCTATTATTGCTCAAGACTAATAAATATATGTTACATGTCACTCATTTTCTATCCAAAATTATCTGGCATACATGCATTTCAGTCTTCAAAGTAAAATAAATGAATGTATTCTACCAGTTTTCTTCTAGCATTTCTTGCATTTTATAACTTGTTTCATGTCCGGTATTATAATTAATAAGTTTTCTTCAAAACAATAACTCGGAATTTCAAGCGTGTTTTCTTAATTTGATTCTAAATTGTACCAACTTACAGAAAATTATGAAATGGACTCGTTTTTATCTCAAATTTAAAACACTGCATTATGCGCATTAGGAAAGTAATTTTATAACGCGCATATTCTTAATGTAAAATAAATTTTTTAAACACTAAATAATTCTGAGAAATAAATTGATAGTGTTTTAGAAAGGAGAATAAAAATCCCAAAAAGGACTAGCAGGATTTAAAGAACTGCGTTCAAAGTTTATAAAACAATTAATGATGTTTCATGATTGGTAGAAAAGTGCATCTGTAAATTAAAATAATAAGCAATCAGCGCTTTGAAAATCGAAAAACATTTTCTTCAATAAAAGTATATTCAACAATGCAACTTCCATCTCTTTCAAAATTAGTCTTTGGCTTTCAAAATCTCTGTTTTTATCTTGTATGAATTTTTAAAACACTTATTCTTTTATAATTCTACCTGGTCTTTTTATTAACTTAAAAATAAGATGATAACAAATCAAAGTATCAACTTGTCAATACTAAATTTAACCGAAAAGAAATGTTATGAACAAAATTAGAAACTTTAGATAATGATCCTGTTTAGTTAGCTAATAAAGATATTTACAAATATGTAAATAAAATTTTAAGTTTAATGTATTTTTATATTTATAAATACTTTTATCTTTCTCATTTTAAAGAAACAAATCTCATTCTAGTAATCTTACAAATAATATTTGAGTTATTTACAAAAAGTTAAAATTGTGCATCAAAAAAAAAAAATTATTGCTTTCTATAAGATCAAAAATCAAAATAAGTAAAATAAATAAGAAAGTCATTTTTATTCTATAACTATTGTGAGATAGTTCAAGAATATTTTAATAAATTTAAGATGCTTCATAAAAATAATATTCATGCATGCATGCATGAATGCCGACGAATTATAATTTAATGGGGAAAAATGATATATTTTATGCAAAATACTGTAATATGAAGTATATCTAACTCTCTTTATGCAATAAATAAAAATTGGATAAAAAAATCAAACAAATAATTTCCATTTTTTATAACTTTTTTTCAATATAAGATTAAATTACTTAAAAAACATGTATGTGATAAAAATACATAAAATAAGAAAATCATACTTTAAGGAAGTATAGTTATCAAATATTTGTCTAGTTATTTTTGTAACATTTGACAAATATATATGTATAAATAATATTCCAATTTGTTCAAAATGTACAACTAAATAAAATGTTAAGAATTAATTTGAATTTCAAACGAGGATAAAGTGAAACGTTAAATATACATTGTTTATATAAAATTTTCCAATTCAATGTAATAATTTATGCAAATGTGTGTAAACTTGAAATATAACTTAAAAAAATCCAAGTTTTCAATAAACATAAATATTTACGTCATATGAAGTCTGACATCTTACCATTTCACATAATTTTACTCGTAAATATTTATTTCCCACTAAATACCGTAATACTCTCCACAAATAACTTTGAAACTAAGTGCAATGAGATCCGATGAGTAAACTATCCAAGTTTGGTGTTAATACGGACAACCATATACCCGACAGTGGTGCTGCAATCAGGAAATGGGCAGTGTATAAACTGGCCCAGAGAAAAGATTCAGAAACGTGAGATCACATGTCTACGCTTGGACGACTTTGGTAAACGATGAATACCAGGAAGATCCGTGAGAAAACATTTCTCACACTTAAGCCATTTCGATAGCGGCTTCACCATCAACTTGAAAACAACATGCTAATTGACAGGCCTTGTTGCTCGCTAAGTAGATCATTCAGAGTGTGTTTCAGATCATGTAGGGCTATGGACACAAAATAGTATCCACGTGCGGCGTACCTGCTCTGGGGTAACCAGAAAGGCAACGAAGCAAAAGGATTTAAGGATTGGTGGGAAAGCACTCGTGGCTCCCGTAGTGACTAATTCCATGATACAGGCCGAGGTAGTCATGAAAATTACTCCACAAACCTTTTTCAGTCTCCTTGTAGAAGCGAGTATGCTATCCGTTGCTTTTAATATCGCAACATTGGTGATTCCGTCTTCAATGGTGGCAAGCAGAGAGACCTGGATTGCTGATCAAACTGGCAAAATGTGGTATTAAGTGATGAATCGAGGTCCATTTTGGGTATAGTTGATAACCACTTACGAGTTTGGAGGTGCATGGTGAACGGTAAACTTTCACCAATTGTTGTGCGAAACATTGCAGCACAGCAGGCGTAATGTTTTAGGGCACCATAGCCAATGATAACCAGTCTATTCTAGTTGTGGTACATGAAACTTTAACAAGCCAACGTTGTGTTGATGACATTCTTCTACCCCACGTAGTACTTTTCCAAAATGTCCTCCAGGAAAATTCTCCAGCAATATAATGCTGGTCTTCATACAGCTGGAGTTGCTCAAGACTCCCTGAGTTACGTTTATACTTTTCTTTGGCCGTGCCTCTCCATACTTGTCCTCGATAGAGTATGTTTATGACTTACTTAGACACCAGATGCCGACGTGCAACTCTGTACATGATTTGGAGGTGGTTGTTCAAAATTTCTGAGCATAGCTGTCATCAAAATTTCTGAGCATATCTGCCAAAGTAACATCAGACTTCTAATCAACTGGATTGCGTTGGTATAATATATTGCTCAGATACAATAGCAAAGTTGGGCATTCCAACAAGCTATTGAAGTTGCGCTACATTTGTCTAATCGTACACACTATATTTGTTAAATTGTTTTGATGCTGGTATTAAGTGAATTTCACATAGTATCATCATGTGTATTAAATTTAATTTCAATCACATGCTTCCTCCTTGGGAAGCTATTTTCAATTTTCTTAAGTACGCATATATATATATATATATATATATATATATATTTTCTTTACTTTAAAACTATGAGAAAAATTAAAGAAATATATATTAGGAGGAAAAAGAAAGTGGCTGCTGGTTCATTACTAGTTGTTTATTGGATGTCATTTGATGTAATGTTAGAAGAGCAAAGTAATGGTGCAAGAACAATGATAATTATGTGTAATTTTCAATTTACAGTTATCATAATTATTTTGCAGTAAATCACTGACTGCGATAACTTTTACTGATAAATTGATAAGGATTTAGAGAAAAAATATTGATGATGAAATTTATCATTTATTTGAACGAAAAAAAACTATAGAAAAAAATAAAGTTACGACAAACAATGACATAAAAATAAAATGTGCACAGGGGACAAATTGGAAAAATATTTTCAAGATATGTAAATGATTTACAGTCAATGATATTTACATAATCCAACTGTACTAAATACTATTTACGAAAGTATTTTTGTTTTTTCCATGCTATTTTAATGATTATTAGGCAACTTTATCATATGCGAACATTCTATGTGTCAAAACTTGTCGAATGATAAAAGTGCAAAGCATATGCATCATCTAAAATTAATTAAGAAATTTTAGAACTGTCCCTTGATTTTTCAATAGTTACTGCAAGGATAACAGGAGCATAATGTCAAGTTTAGCAAATGCGATGTGTATTTCATGATAAAAGATTATTCAGATATATTTTGTAGCAAGTAAATCATAGCTTAAAAGTAACATTGATGCATAGGAAATTTAATACCTTAAGCATCTGCAGTTTCTTAATAAATTTTACTCGAGGCAGAGAAACAAAAAATACTAAAAGTGCTCAGATGTTTTCTTTAGAAACATCCACTTTTATCTTACAACAAATACAAAAACAATGCTATTATTGCTTAAGAGTCAAGCGTTTTTTATGTGCCATAAAATGCCAACCTGTTTTGATTGAAGTCTCTCTGTAACCATTATTACTATATTCAAGATTATTGATAAAATTTACAAAACTTTTTCTTAAACTTTTCTCTCTGAGATTATTTATTTCTTTTTTTTTGTTTTCTTTCCTACAAAATGAAGACGCATAACACAAATTTTCGTTATTGGCAAAATATCCTGCATAGCATTCTTAAAAGTTTGGTATTCAAAAAACCCATTGCTATTGCAAATCCTTAGTGTTAATCATTATTTCCTTTTTCTCAAACTTATAAAATATCAGATTAAAAATATTTTTCAACTTTTTCTAATTATAATATTTTTGTTCACAGATTCTTTTATAATTAACCTTCATACTAAATGAATTTTGCGTTTATTTCCTTTTATTTTTGTCATTTATATTGTTGTTGTAAGAATGAAGTTCGACACCAGCCGATATTAAATTATAGTAGCAACTTTTCCGTTTCCTTCATGCCTAAAAATTAAGAAAAATAATTGAAAAGTATCAGTGTCTTCCTTTGTTCATTTAAATATGACTCACTATAAAAAAATATTTGTAGAAGATAATTATACACGTATATTAAAACATGTCTTGTCATGTTTAATAATAAAAAAGTGTATCCATAGTTTAGTAAATTATATACAAATTTTTATTACATTGTTGTTTTGGTTGGTAGTATATAGTAAGTTGGTAATAGATCGCAAATTAAAATCTTCGTCTTACGCTACATTGATATTTATTTAATTTTGAGTGGATTTATTCATTAGAATATATAATTTTAATTCGAATTTTGAAAATATAGGTTATTTTGATACGAACTTTCAAAATTTATAAAATGAAATCTCTTATTTATAAATTTTTCCTGTATCAAATAACTTTGTGATTAGAAAATATAATCCAAAGGTGAATTTCATTAAGAAAGCTTTACTCTTCTAGCAATGGTCATCTGAATTCCCATTTATTCTGGAATAAAATTATTCTATCACAAGCCCCAATTCCCATTACATTTGACCTCTGCTACATCTTTGATCGGACTCTTTGATAGTGGAAAGTAAATTGCTCTCCGAAGCATAATCCTTTTCGATAACTTAGTAATCCATTTACTTCTAAGCTGAAGGGATTGAAGCTTTCCACGTACGGAGAGGAATGTTTCTCTCTTCAATTTTAGATTAGAGGATATACTTTGCGTCATTGTTCACAACCTAACTCCTTTTGCTGAAATGATGTTGATGAATGCTCTCCTTGTTTCGTCCATCTTGCTGATGGCTTATTAATTGACGAAATACAAGACACTGTTGGCATAATGGTAAATATTAAAGTGTTGTCTATTGTATTGTATGCATGGGAAAACAAAATTTACACTCCCCAAAATATATACATATTAAAATAACGAAAATTTTGATAACATCAAACTAATGATGAGTTTATAAATTTCAGATTTGTATAACACAACATTGTTAAAAAATGTGAATTACCTTAGAAATTAATTTTGGAAATATATATAAGCTTTATCAAAAACCAATTTTGCTCATTTTAAATGTTCTTGAATCATAAATTCATTCTAAGAATGCTTAGTCAATAATTGATTTTTTTTATTTGAACATTTCGTATAGAAATATCGATAAAATGTTTTCATAATTCTAAATAATTCCATAAAACATAAGGTTTAAAATTCAAGTCTGAATTTCGGTTGATAATAAAAATCAATAATGAATCATTTATTGCATGACCTATAACCATGAAAAAAAAAATGGACCTAAAACTTCTGTTTTTAATTTCGCAATCTGCAAGTTGTTTAATTAAAATTAAATATAATTTGAGTTTAACATTTCCTTATAAAAATATGTTTGAAATATTTTTTTTAATTTTACAAATGGTAGTTTATTTGTTTAGACTCTCTTAATAAAAGACTAAACTCATTTAAAGAATGAATTTTTTAATGTTAGAAAATTTTGCCAATTAAATGTTTGATTTTATTTTTCTCCAGCTGTGTAATAAACTTATCCCCTTAAAGTTTAAAATGGCATTAATGCCATTTGAAAAGTTCTATTTAAAAGAAAATGTAATTTTTCTTCTCAGGAATGAGCATAATTAAGAAAATTTAACCAATTTACTTAGAGAAATATTTTTTAATGTATTTACCTAATGATAAATAAATTTTTATGTTAGAACTGGGAAATAATTGGATAAATGTTTTAGTAATTAGAGAATTTAATAGGTAATTACATACATATGTTTCATTAAGTTTATATTATTACGTTAAATGGAGAAGACTGAATTTTTAAATTCAAAGAAATTTTTTCTATATGAAATATGATACTAATTAAAATGTATAATTATACAATTTTTACGTATGATATTATCTATATTTAATTAAATGAAATAAGTTCTAACTTCAGCTTTAATAGAAGGATAATTAACTGATGCATGTCTTTACCTTCATATCTGCTTATTCAGCAATTAAAAAAATTGTATTACTATATTATATATTTTTTCACATAATTACGATTATTTGTTTTTAAAATAATTTCTTTTTAATTTAAAATTGTACAAGAACATATTATCAGTTTTAATGAAGTGATGTAGAAGCCAATTGAAAAGAAACATTTGTTTGACTTAATTGTTTTATTTGTATTTAGTTTAAAAGTCATCATTCAATTCTCTTTAAAAGATGAGATACAAATAATAATTTAGAAATAATAAACTAAATGTTCATAAAATTTAAGTTGCATACTATTCAAAAGAATTGTAGTGAAGTGTTCATTTCAATGCATGTTTTTTTTATTAATTCATTACACGTATTTTGAAATATCGAGGGAATTTTTTAATAAATCAAAAATGTATTAGATATATTGAAATTCTATCAAAACTATAGCATATCAATACGGTTAGGAGTAAAATAACGTTATATTTAATAAATAATTTTACTGATCATTTGAATTTATATATTAACACCAAATATAAGCTTTAGAAGGGAGTTATGCGATTGTTATAGCAATACATCTCGAAGAACAAATTATTAAAATTTTAGCACATTGTTAAATATAGCATTTGACCTTTAAAAATGAAGAAAATAAAGAGTTAACCAATTTTGATATTTCATGCACTAAATTTTTTACCTAGTGACTAAATATTCCTGATATTATTCTGGCTGAAATCTTGGCAAATCATTTCCTATATTTAGAGTTACACTTAAATTTCTAGATTTAAAATGAAATCTCTCTATAAGGAACAAGCCAACTGTGATCTATTGTATATATTTCAAAAAATATCTTTGATTAAAGCAGTATTGAACGTGCTCGAATATATTTAATTTCAATGTGCATCCGACTTTGACAGTCATTATAGGTAGCTTAAAGGCCGATATCTATTTGTTAAGCCATCTTATAGCACTATATATTCAATTCGTTATTGCCTCCGTTCAGGATATTTCTTAGATAGTGGGCAAAATTTACTCGTACAGATGGCAGAAGTACAACATAAATCTCCTGCTATTTTGCAGTGGCTAAGAGTCCTAAGCTATCTCCTGCTATTTAGCTTAAGACTAGGTGAGCATAATGCCTACAAGGACACAATGAACGAAATGTGTGCTACTTCTAAATATACTGATGAAAAAGAAAGTCCCCTGGATAATCGCAACAATATTACTTAAAAAAATGGGAGTATTTGTAATTTAAAAACAGGATTCAAAAAGTAGATCTCATAATATTTGACTCTCTACTTTTCTATTAATGAACTCGACGGAACTGGTTGGGCTGGGATTTAAAAAATACTACCTTCAATGATAATGATAAATAATGAGAAAGAATGTCCTAACCAACCAAGTCTTCAAGACATACAATAAGCTACAAATGATCAAAAAGTGACAACCAAAGGGGTCTTGACATAAAAAAATATTGCTTTCTAAAATTTAATGCCTAGATATTGACATGTATGATCAAAGATCGTAAAAGGAAAAATAGCTTCTATCTTACAAATACTAAGGTTACTTTCAAGCTCTGATATTTGTTGTAAAGATCACAAGTATGCTATAAATTATATCAGATATTCGCATTCAGAAAAACCAGAGTTTTTTAACCTTTAAAAAGAGAATCATTTCCTACATACTTTCAATGATGAATACAGAATAATGCAGCAAGTAGAAATATTAGCAACGCTACAATGATATAAATGACAAATGATTAATGCTGAAAGAATAAAGCAAATCGGTACACCACCAAGGACATTAAAGTTAAATCGCTTTTTTAAGCATAATGATTTTTTAGGATGAATTTTATTAATCACATTGCATTTCTTATTCATATTTTTAATCTTAATAATACTATTGAGATACATTCGAATATTACTTAAGTATCTGATAGAATTTGGAAGAAGATATGTTGATAGATTAAAAGAAAGAATTTTGTTTATTGTAGTATTGCTCCAACTTGATATTTCTAATCAATTTGTAAGATAATTCTAATAGATGGATAAAATTTATGGTGTTATTATAGGCTCTCTATGACAGATTATAAATAGGAGAAGTATTTCTTTGTCTAGTCGTAGGTAGGCGACGCAGCAGTACATCAACTTTGATTATATTCATATGTCAACCACAAGTGCCTGTTTATTAATAAATATTATTTTGCACCCGATATTTTTCAATTAGTCAGTCAAAGGAGGTTTGTATTACAGATAAGCACAGCAAATTGTTGTACAAGTTATTCGACATTATTTCCTTTATTTTCAGCTGTATATACAGCTGTAAAATTGAAAATTCAAAGAATAGAACTGTATCCTCTTCAGAAGAAAATAATGTTTGGAAGATCATGAGGATCATGTTTCAGAATTATAGCATTGTTTATCTGTGAGTACCTAATTCTTTGGACTATCATTTAATTCCTTTTGGTGTGTCTCTAGAGGTGTGGAAAACCATCACATTTGATAACTGACTATTTCTTTTAACAGAACTGGGAATGACTTAAAGCTTTTGGGCATTAAAGTCTCAATGAGTGTTTAAAAATAATTAAATTGGAATTTGAGAGTGTGGCTGCAAAACTAGTTACATTATAGATTGGATATATGGTTAATTTTTATTCGTCAAAAATCTTATAATGATTTATGTTTATACTGTTTACAAGGTCCTAATGATTACTTATTTTATGAATATAAAGTTCAACCACATACGGTAAGAGTTATTGGGAATTTTTCTGAAACCATCTTGGTCATCATTCTTACCGGGTTTATTTTTAATTGTGACATAAAATCCATTTGACATGATTATTTCTACATCCTATTAATGTGCAGGAACTACACTTCAGACAGCAACATAATCATGTGTAAATTTACCTTAGAAATTTATGCGAAGTTTTTATCCTTCCATGGCAAATGGTGGAATTCTTACAGTTGGCCAAAAAAGTGCCAGTGTGTTCAAAACAATATGCTTTGTTCCCCAGTAAAATATTCATTATTTTCTTCCTTTGATCATTTATGCATATACAAATGAAAATTTAATTTCATTCCAATGTTTATATTGCAATGATTTCAAAATTAATTTCTATCTCACTATGTGCTTGAAATAGTCTAACATGGTATTAGCGAATTCATATTAATATGCATTTTTCCATAAAAATACTTCTGTTTCATTCTTTTTATAAATTTAAACATACCAACGTCAAAAAATTTCATCGCATTCTTAACTTTATTTCATGTTAGAATTTTTTTTTATCATAAGTATATCGAGGAATGAAATATTCCAATATGCTGGATGTTACATTCATTTAAATGACGCAAACATTTCAGTGATAGACCTTGTTTTCTATAATATTTTCATTAGTATTTAATTAACTATTTCCCTTTGATTGTTTTGTTTCTTTATTGCATAATAAACTTAAAAAAGTTATAAAGATTAGAAGGACAGTTTGCCTCTCAAATAACTTAAAGCTATTACGGATTACCCAATATGTAATCGAAACTTTTTGAATTCTTAAGACATCAGTTAGTTAACTAAGTTTTACTTATTATAAATTTCTGCTGGTAAATAGTAAAACTATAATGAGACAATACTTTCTAATTGACAATATTCATTTATAAAATGATTTACTCAAACTTATTTAAAATTTTTTAACTGATGTAATCAACTATGAACAAATATGTTAAAGTCAGTTATAAGTTTTAAAGTAAAATATTAATTACCATGCACGTGTCAATTGGAAACTAATTTCGTTGGTAAAATATCGCTGATAACTACTCAATAAACTGTTTTCGAGGCAAATGTAAAAAAATATTGGATACCTTTGATGCACTGGACATCATAAACGTTGGTTTTTAATGTTAGATAATGTATTAATGGAAGCAAATAAGATAATGAAAATTGAAAATGAGGCAAGAAAAGGCTAGAGTGATTTTGTACACAAGATGACATTGTTTGGAATCGAGTTTCATGTCTTCCAGAAAGGCTGGGAGAGTCACGCGGAATTATGCCTAACTGCAGTCATATTTTACTAAAAATGCTCTGTTAGATTATATAATCGAACAGATATATAACAACATCACATGTTGTATAATGTAAAAAAAGCTGTTTACTTCTTACTACATTAAAAAGGTAACATTCAATGATTTAAAACTGGACTACAAAAGAAAGAAATAATGTAGGATTCCAAGAAGTACTGAAAAATTCAGATCTCTACACTCGTTTTATGTTATTTCTAATATACAATAAGTACAATATACATTATATATTTAGGAGGGTAATTATCAACAGCCCTTTTGAAAAAACTCCTTTACAATTATATTTAAAATTATTTTTATAGAAAGAAAACCAATTGAGGGAAATAAATTAATGTATACAAAAAAAAAGAAACTAAGAAAATTATTGCGTAAATAAATTGATATACTTTTAAGGAATTATAAAACTTAACTTACTTTTAAAAACATAAATTTGTTATTGCATCAAAATAGAAAACAAAATTGAATAGATTATGCTACTCTCAGATTATCTGAATTTTTATAATCATTGGAATATCGTTATTTAACTCACAGTTACATTTAAAAACTAACTAAAAGGATTTGATTTATTGTGAATTTCTAAATATCTATTTTTCATTAAAATATTTCATTACTGATTCCACATTAAATTTGCAAACTAAATGACTTCAAAATGAAGTGATTAATATTTGTTTCAGCAAATGATAAAATAATGATCTTTATTTTCAGTGCCTAAAGTGCTTCTTAATTTAAAAACTGTATCGATTTACTTCATTATCTAACGTTAATGATAATGATTATCAGTCCACTTTATTGAAGCAAAGATAAACTCTTTATGTGAGCTATATTTGATTTATAATGAACATTTTATTTATAAAAATTTTTTAACAACATTTACATGTATTTCTTACAAATTTTGAGTATGTTTACCAAAATAGAGAATTATAATTACTGATTCCCTATATATTATAATTTTTCTCATATGTAAACATAACTCATTAAAATGCCTTTTATTTATTTATTTATTTATTTATTTATTTATTTATTTATTTTATTTTTTTTTTTTTTGCTTTTAAAAAATAAAATTCAAAATTCCCAGGAAAACTATACTGATTCGAAATTACTTTATTATTTATAAAACAGAAGCTTTCAAATCTTTCTGCAAAAAACCTAATCATAACGAAGTTTACTAAACACTATCATTATCTATCAATAAATGTTGATATGTTTCTTGGGAAACTATTGCTCCATTTATATATACACAATTTATTTATTTATTTATTTTGCGTTCTGAAATTATTATCGTGAAACAACTCTAAAATAAATTCTTTATTTAAATAAGGTTAAATTTGATTCATTTTGGCCAAAAAGTAATTTCATTATTGGGATATCAAATAACACTAATACAATTACTTATTATTTAATATTAAAATATATTAATAAAATCTTACTTTCTGCTAAAATATTTATACTTGATTGTGAAAATAACGTATTTATATCACATTATGAATTTGTAACATATGATTAATAAATTATTTCCAGATAATTATGAATAAATCAGTAATATGAAGTTATGCGCCTATAATATTCTTTTTAATATTTATATAAAGTGCATGCAGTTATACAATGATTCAGAATTTGTAACACCAAAGCATATTGAAAAAGCATATCACCATCTCTAAATTTACATTATTGAAATGGTAGTTATTTATTGTAAGCTTTAATTATTATTAAAGGTTAGTAAATATATTTTCTCAGAAATATAAATACAGACAAAACCAATATTTGTTATAAAAATCAACAGAAAAAAGTGAATTATTAAAGTTCACAGAGTGTTGGCAAATATCAATATCATAAAGTAATTTTATATTAGATTTGATATTCTATATTAAATGAAGGCGTATTTCATAGAAATGTAAATAAAGGTAAACATAATATTTGTGAAAAAAAGTAACAGAATAGTAGAATTATTAGCTATTCCACCAAAGTACTTATTTTGTAAAGAAGAAAAAACATTCAATTTATTAATACACCATTCCATTCTATTAATTAAATTAAACACTAAAAATGGCTTATTTTATGTAAAAAAAATAATCAATTCCAAAGTTGAGCCTTTTTTACCCTTAGTCTTCATCCTTGTGAGCATGGTAAAACTTGGAACTAGCGGCTTTATTTGGAACCAACGGTATTACCGATCACCAAAGTTGTCGCCGTTTGCGAATATCCTCTAGATGTTGAACGTGTTACGACTTGAAATGGACCTAAAAGATGTCATTTAGATTCATTCGCTGCTAGGTTTTGGGATTTGGGGTTGATTCTAAATAAGATAGCAATGGTAGTTTCCTTTACTTAATGGTAGACTGATCAACATCTGTTAAGGATTGGAAGCACCATCTTGCTTAACTCTTATTTGATACTCTTCAGCTTAGTCAATGTTATTTACTAGAGCAATTGGTTAAGAAAAAGTACAAAGTAGGTAATGCGGTACCTTGGCTTGGAAACAAAAATCACTTTTATAAGTCTCTCTAATATAATCCGTATTATTTTAATGTCCTGGTTCAGGAAAATAAATGCAACTAAAATTCAATATTGCAACAATTTATAAATCAATATAAATCATTGTGTGTATATCAATTTTATGTCTGTAAATTTTGTTTCTTGTAATTATAAATATTTAAAAGTAATAAGAAATTGTAAGTTTCAAAAGAAAATTGTAAATATATATTGTATTCAATTAAATTCATGCAAGAAAGACTCGTTATTTTTGTTTAAAAGTTATTTATCCTTTCTAAATTTGTAGTTTATAAATAAAATCATTTGTATTTATAAACAATAAGAATTATTGGAAACAGATTTTCTAACTAATATTTAAAGATTATGACACATCTCTGAAATGAAATTCAATGGTATTTTAATTATACCTATTGAGTACAGTGAAATGTATTAATAAATTCCTAAAATTAACAAAGAAGTACAAACAGATTATTTGCCAATAGAAGACCACAAAAAGGTACACTATGTTCTTATATTTTTATCAACAGATAAAAAGGAAGCAATAAATGTCTTTTTAATTAAAATATATAATATTTTGGTATTTTAAATAAATATTGATTTTGCGTATAAAATTAGTTTAAAAAATTATCAAAATATTGTTGGATTCAATCCTAATTTTTAAATATGATTAAAGAAATAAAAAAAAAACGCTATGATATTTTGTATCAAACTTCTTTTTATAGATTTAATAAACAACCAAAATGTAATATGTGAATGATAAGTAATATATGAAGCCCAGAAGCCTGCTACAGCTATTCAATTGTAATTACAAATAATTTAATTTTTTTTATTAGTATGTAGATAAACATTATAAGCTTATGAATAACTTATTAATAATTCCTCAAAAACGTATTAATAACTTTTCTCTAATTACAGTTTTAAATTTATGAAGAACCAACTAAATAATATTTTTTTAAAAAATTACATGCTAAATTATTCAAACTTCAATACTTTTTAGATTGAAGATTTAAGTAGTTAGGTAATTGTCTCTAATTAAAAGATAATATCCTTCAGTATTAATTTTAAAATATACTTCTAGAAAAATTTGTAAAATTTCTGTGCAGATATGAAAAATGGCTTGCCTATATTTTATCGGAATTATTTCCTTTTAGGAATTAATTACTTTGAGCTTAAGAAAATCTTAAGATGAAGTGTAAATTAAAATTTAAAACTCATATTTTGATTTTATCAGGTATTTTGTCCACATAACTTAACTTTTATGACAAGCAATCACTTAATAATGTTTTTCACTTAGTGGTAGATGTATTTTAACAAGGGGTAAATATAAAATTAAGGATACGGTTTGTTACTAAATAATTTCATGACAAAAATTCATACTTTATGTTATGATCATCAATATTTTATCGATATTATTGACTTTAATCGACTGGAATCGATTACTCACAGAAATTTTTAGAATCCTTTTTAGTAGAAACCCCAGTGTTAATTCAGCAAGTACATAGTGAAAATCATTTTTCCCAAATAATATTACCCAAGATGATAACCAAGCACAGCAGGGCTATTTTTTCTTCGTATTATGTCAATGTTGTTATGTGTTGTATAACAAGTGTAAATCCTTGGTGCAATAAAAATGTAAGACAACTTTGGTCTATTGACCGAAAAATATTTTAATGAGATGGATAGGAGAAAAAGATGAATACGTGTTAGAATTATGTGGTACATCGAGAGCTCCCAAAACCCATGATAGAACTTGTGATGCTTTTTATTGTGAAATAGATATACTATACTCTCATGCATATTTTCATTGGGTATACTCATAATTATTTTTGAATATTCGCATCTTTACATGCATAAAATTATTACTTGAAAAAATTAAAACAAAAATACTAGGATTTTCTCAGATATTCAAATAACTTTTCAGGCTCTTGATTTAAACCAACACGAATAACATGATTAATCTTTCTTTGATTCTTCGACATTTTAGGGGATGAAAGGCAATACGAATAATGTTCATAAAATTTCTTAAAAAATTAAGTAAATTTAAAAGGACAATTCTTCCACATTGAAATGTGCTTTATTGGACCTAAACCAGTTTTTGTTCAACCAAAGGCCACGATTACGAAGTCTTTTTAAGATTCTCTCTGTAACAAACGATTTTTTTCAGAAACAAGTTACAGAATTAGAAACAAGAAAAAATATTTCTCATTTGTCTTAATAAAGAGAGAGCAAAAATGATTTTCAACTTAAACCCGGCAAAAGACACTCTTCTAACACTGACTATGGAGGTCACGTGGCGTGACTGCTACACTTCAATCAGTTTTATTGAAAATGAATAATAAGTTAAAAGAATTGTTTCCTTAAAAACAATCATTACTCATTCCCTAATAAAACTACAATTATATTCTTAAGCACATGTTTTCCATCGTCAAGAACATATAATCTTCCTAAATCATAAAAAACCAAAATTAAATTATATGTTATATTATTATTTCAAATCGACATGCACTTCTGACAAACATAAGAATGATTTTTTTCAAATAAAACTATCTTGTCTTTTGTTCAAGAAATCGTAGTTTTAGTATCCTTGGATCTTAAATATGAAGCGTGGCTGCCTTTGTCGGATTTTGGACTTTTCCTTTTTTTGACACTGAAGCTTTTCTGATTTTCTTGAATTGACTTCATTGATTTTCGAAAGTTTTCTAGAAAGCATTTGCAAAGTTCATGTCTTTGTATATGGCTTTATAGGAGAGCTTGCTTTGTGCTTTAGAAAATTTCCTTTATTTGCAAATTCCTTAGCGGAATTCCTTTTTGTGAAATCAGAACAATACTCTGATATTTATTTCTTTGAAGTTCAATGAGCAAATGAAACAACCATTGACCATCTGTTGACTTCTTGAATTATAGAATGTGAGACAGAAATTTCGTTTGCTGTACCTGCAAATCTTCAGGTGTTGCATTATTAAAGTGAGTAATTTCTGATTTGATTTAATTTTATCAGTTTGAATGGCCAAATTTTGAGATATTTTTTAGTTGGTTTCATTTTATTTTAATTTTTGCTTAAAGAAAAGTTTTATCCTAAATTTGATTCTTTCATTTTAATTTCTCATCTTAAATTGACTATTTCTAACTTGAGAACTGTATATTTCTTCATCATGCTCATCCTCATTGGGTTTGTCAATATCTTTTGCAGAGTTCAATTTCATATATTCAAGTTTTCAAACGCTCAATATCATTTTCATACTTTATTGATTTGTATACTATCTTTTTTTTTAAAAAAGGGTGCAAAAATGTATGAAAATGCTTTAGAACATGAAAATGAGATGATTTTTGAAGAAATTTCTAAATACTTCTGGTGGCACAAGGCACAGAATTACCCCATTACCATGCGAAGTCCAAGTAAAGACTATTTCAAATAAAGAAAGGAAAGACAAGGGAAAAGTTGCAATACCCAATTCAAGGAGAGTATTATACAGCAGGGTACTTAGGGTACAGCAGGTAGTGATTGCTTACAGAAAAACGATTTTCCCATACTTGTTGATTTTCGAAGCATGGTATGATTCTGTGATCCATACCACCTCCAATAGATAATCGTTTTGGATGCAGAATTTCTGTCGATCTCCTTATATAACACTACAGACAAAATAGGCATCTCCATATTTAGAGTATCAAGCAAAAAATATTAGGCGAGACAAGAAACATCTCTTACCATTTAATATCACTATACTCTTGGCACACGTACCTTCATTATCATTATAAACATATTTTTATAAATAAATACATTTTAACAAATATGCATAAAAATAAGCAAATAAAATAAAACAGTAATTTTAAAAATACAATGATAACATTTTATCTTGAAAAATTCTTATTTTATTCATGAGAAGTCTTTTGCACTTAATGTAATGTTGTTAATGTCCCTTGCTGTGTATGCTGTGCATAAATGGCAATGGAATCTAATCCTATTTCCATTACAGCAAATATATTGCATATCTTTACACTTTGAAAAAATTTTTTTATGGAATTAACTGGCCCAAGATAGAAAATCAAAAACAATCTGACGCTTCTTTCAATGATTACTTTGACTCAGTCTAAAATGTAAGATTTTTTTGTAAAGTTAGATAAGTCTCAAAAGGATCATCATCCCACAAATTAATTTATCAATTATAAAATTAATAACTTGTTATTTATTTGATTAACAAGCTTAAATTATGTGCTTGAAATATTAAAATCATGCAACTATAGATTAATTAATTTTTATTGCAAATTAAGTTTTATTCCTTATTGATTCATTATTTTAATGTATATATACAATCAAAGTTTCTAAAGAAGCAAATAAAAACTACTTGTTTTGAGCACAATGAAAAACTATTTTATATCATTTTCAGCAAATTTCATGCCATTCATCCGCATTGTGACTTTTACTTGGGAATCTAAAAAAATAATGAATACTTTAATATCACCACCAGGAATTAAGTTGCATCCTCACACTTATATTATCAAGAAAAATCTCATTTATTATATAATTTGATATGTTCCTGTTAATCAAATGTATTACAGGGTGATTCTAAATTGTTTTCACAAATTAAGAGGGGTGATAATACCCATCTATACAAGCAATTAAATAGCAACATTGGGTCACCTTTTACTCTAAAAGGAAAAAAAAAGAAGAAAGTAGAAACGCATGAAGAATCTATCACGAATTTACCGTATGCAAATTTTCACTCAGAAGAAGCAACATTTTGTTTTTATTGGTTACCGGAGAAAGCCAATCAAAGTAGACATTGTATTTTAAAAACGGAGCAACATCATTGTTTCTGTGTTATTTGTATAACATCAACCAAAAATTCTCGTGATTGCTATCCCACACAATGATTCAAACACAGTGGATCTGCGACTTAGCCTTCTCACTCACCGGACCTCAACACAACTGGACTTTTTCTTCTAGAGGCACATGAAGTATTTAGTGTATGAGTCGCCTGTGAACTCAGCTTAAGATCTCGTGGCTAGAGTTGTTGTTGCCACGGTCAAAAGTAACACGACAGCAGGAATGTTCGAGAGGGTGCACCAGTCGTACCTTAGCTGGTGCCAATTGTGAATCGACATTCGGTTCAAAACGTGTTCGGCATTTTGAGCAGTTGCTGTGAGGTTTTTACTTAGCAATAAAAATGATTGTGAAACCTTTGGTAATATTCATTCTCTTACCAAATACTGCTGTATGTTCAAATGAGAATTCTTCATTTCTGCCTCTCAGAGTGGATTCTGACCCCATGATTTTAAGTAATTTTTTCTGGATGGGTACTATCATTCCTCTTAATTTTTAAAAACAATTTAGGATCACCCTGTATATGTTAATGATCTGTCTTCGTTTAAAGATTTCAAAAGTTGAATACCCAAACGTATAAAATTTTACCAGTGACTTACAAAACATTTTGCACATAACTTATTAAATTATAATTTAAGTATTAAAGTTTACCACAATGGGAATTTAAAAATGAAACTTTAAGAGATCCTAAATTAAACTTTTTAAAAGTCAGTTTTCAAATATCTTTTTAAAACCGACGCGAAATACTTAGTTACATCACAAAACTAAGTTCCAACAGGATAAGTCACCAAGTCATACTTTTATATCTACTGCTCTAATATTTTAAATTCAAATTATTCCCTTTAAAAGCATCTCACCTAAGTTTTCTGGTGATTCACTTCACGAAAATTGTGCATTTGGACTTTTAAAACAAGCTCTTTACAAGAGTCCTCCCAAAATATTGCCTAGACTCTGGAAGATAGTGGGAGGAAGGAAACACAAAAAATCAGCCTATTGAGTTAAGAAAAGGACTTCTATTTTTGAAATCGAGATGTAATATGATAGCTCAAAGAAATTTATCAAACTGAACATATTACAAAATAAAATAATTTTATTTACAACTTCAATAATTTCATCATACAATTTTCCAAAATCGTTACAAAATGCGGGAAAGCCATTTGTATATATACACACACACATACATACATACATACATACATACATA
>JAPDSC010084915.1:70665-94550 GCA_026290005.1 Latrodectus geometricus | reverse complement strand
TGTGTGTGTGTGTGTGTGTGTGTGTGTGTGTGTGTGTGTGTGTGTGTTTGCGTGTGTGTGTGTGTATCTATATGAAAATTTTTAACTTTTATAAGTTTTAATGTTACTTGATTGAAAAGAACACAAATTATACTCTAATTTTGTTTGCTTTAACAATTGAGTGTGAAAATTCAGTGAGTCAAATTGAAATTTTTGTTTCTTGGAGAACATTTACAAAGTTTCAAGGAACCTATAATACATAACTAAATAAATCACGTTAAAATAGTGACTTTCAGAATGTTGATATCATTTTCATTTATAATTTTATAAGGTTCCACATATTAAATTAAATTAATGATTTATATGACAAATACTGTTTAAAGTAGTATGTCATTCCTATTACTGTCCAATATTTTTTTCAATTTGTATTTGACATTGCATTTTTTACAGCCTACTAATTGAACGATTATTTAAGGGTTTTTTTTAAGCAAACTTTTCACAATTACTTTCCGGAGAAATTTCATAAAGAGAGGAATACATACATGTGTAGGAAGACATTCATGTGTTGTAGAATCCCAGTCGCTCACTCCAAAATTCCTATATCCAGAAAACATATGAGCAATATCCATTTGCCGGTGTTTAATAATACAGGAAATTGTTTCTATGACTTCCTATTTTAAAAATGTGTGTTCCATAACTGCAGACTAAAAGATATTTGAAAAAAATGGATTAATTAAAACAATTTTTATTAACAAATTTTTCTAGAGATCAAATAAATCCTTAACTACACTTGAGTATTATACAAAAATGATTGTCAGATGTAAAAGCACTGTCTTCTTTGTGTACATTTATATGCATCTATTATTAATATATCATTTTATTACATTTTAATCAATTCTACATTTGCTTAATTCTTTCTCCTTATGTTATATATATATAAGCATGATAAATAAAAATAAACTGATGACTTCTTTATTATTTTTGGAATTATTACAATACATAAATAATCATCTAGCTTAATCGAAATATTATATGCAATATATACTAGTTTTATGCAATTCATTTTATATGAAATTTTTTAAAATATTAGGTCATAAAAAATTTATATAACTTCCTTATCATTTCAGATTTAAAAGAGCATTCTAAAGAAAAATAAAGGAAATTTATTCTTTCGAATATATTTCCATAATTTTTCTTTAAAAAAAACCAGCATATTAAAATTCTTAGTAAAACGTAAAATGCGTATTAAAACACTGTTTTATATGATCCTTATTTAAATATCAGGAAAATAGTTTCTCATTACAAGGATGAGTGAGTTTATACTTTACCTTTCCATGATTATGCTACTCTCGATCAAAGCTTTGTTTGATTCTGTTTCACTCACAAGCGTCAAATCAGCGTATGCTCAGACTAATGGTTATTCATTGAAACCCATTAAGAATTTTAGAGAGTTCAAACATTCTTCTCTTCGTATGTGTTCCACATTTGGAATTGTAATTAGTACTGAACTAAAAGTGTATTCCATGCTGTGAATACGTGGACCTATCTATGACTTCTATTTGGAGTGCTTAGGTAAATGATATTTGAGATTCGATGAAATTGTCACTTGTTCTAAATTGTGTTTCACAATGGAAATTGCTATACTGAGCAATCATACGGGTTATATGGCTGGTTGATTGACGCTTTTTAAGCCCATTAATATTTAATATGAGTGTGAATAACGTTTCATAGTTTATTTATGTTTAGCAAATTTATGTTTATTTTCGGTAAATAACTTTTCACAAATTGTTCATATTTGGTGGTTTTCTTTAATATCTTCCCTAATAACTAATAAATTAAGAAATATGATTTATTTTTCTTATTATTTAGTAATTTTTATCACATTGTTTATATGATACTAAAATATTGTTCATTTAAGTGTAAGGAATGTATAATTAGAAATATTATAATGAAAGGAGAAAGAAACTAATTCTAAGAAATCTAAAGATATAAATATTTATTTTAACCGTCAATCTAAGTAAGAAATTTTTTAATTTGAATATAAAAGGAAAAATTATTACTGAAAAATTTGGAAGTAAGTTCCTTTTCCTAGAAGCAAAATTTGAGTTCAAATTACTGTTCTTAAATGCACTTCGAATACCTAATTAAGGATAAATTTTTTGTAAGATTGAGGTTTATTGGAAGGATATTTAACAAAATACTTATTTTAAGTGCCTGATCAAAAAATACTTTCTAAGAATGCTTTTGTGTTAGACAAAAAATACGAATTTATTACTTTGTATCATATAATGACACAGTTCTCGGTTTGTTTTTCTTTTTTTAACACACTTCTCGACGAGATTGAAATCAAAAGAGAAATAAAGATCTTGTAGATGAACTGGTAACATTTCTCCTATCAATTTAAAATTCATGATTATAGTATTAATCATGAATCCTAGAAAGGGAAGATATATTTGTGCAATATATTTTTGGCAATTCCAAAAACCAAAGTCAGTTCTTAAATCGCATTATGTTCAAATGTAGGTTACTTTCTTATTTAAGAGATGACCATCCTTCAATGAATTTTATTTAGTTGAAATGAATTTTCATTTAATATTTCAACCAAAAAATGCTTTCAGCAGCAAAATTTCAAAAAGAAAATTCTAGGAATATATAGTAGTTTATACTGCATATGGTTTTTATTTTTTAAATAGAACTTTATAGAAAATATAAAAAATATTTATGTAATAAAATCGACTTTTTTGTAATTACATAATTAACGGACAAATTAAATGTAGTTTTAAGTAGTAAAACAAATCTATATCAAGTTAACATTTTAAAATATAAATATTTTTAAAAATTTAATTATCTGTTATTAAAGTTTCTTAAAGCTCATCAACACCCAAACTTCTTTCTCATATTATGTCACTGCTGTCAGAAATACGTATACATGTGACAATAACATTAACTTTACGTATCACAATATGAAATCAAGAATAGTGATAAATATGTTGTGAAATTTCAATTATTTCAAAATTACAATAATTTAAGAAATATTTTTTTAACTTTTTTAACATATCTCAATACATAAAAAAGTAAATAAATAAAATTTAAAAAATAAACTATAAAGTTAAAAAATATTTAAGTAATACAAAATGTATAAAAAACGTATAATAAATTTATATCTTTAATAAAAAAATATTTTATAAAAATTTCGATAAATCATGTTTTTCGTCACTAATTCATGAAACTTTTCAAGAATGCATTTTGTCCCTCATAAACTTTCCTATATTATTTTTGCATAATAAGTAATCAGAGAATATATTTGTATTATTACATTTCAGATGAATAATCAACACTAAGAAAACCACGAAAATCACTTTTAATTTAGATAAAAAAAAATTTATGAAAAATACATGTTTTATATATTGATTAGGTTTGCTAATTTCTTCACATAATTAAATATTGTCTCGGAAAGTATTCTTTCCGGAGATAAACTAAGCATAACATTCTAAGAATTTAATTAAAAAAATGAAACATTTACAATCTTGAAAAAATGGAATATTTTATAAAGAAATTGGAGGGCAGTATTTGTTTTTCCGTTCTTTTAATGCCATTTTTAAGTATCACTTCTCTTAAGTTTAGATAACTATAAAAAATTTAATCATTCATAAAAGCAATTATAAAAATATAAAAGGAAAAACAATTCAGAAAACGTTTTAAAAAAGATTTGGAAACCTTTGCAAGTGTAAATAATGGGAAAACAAATATTTTTTTGCACTATTCACATGGACTTTTTATTACAACTTTGTTCAACGATTTACAGACTTTCAGAGGTTTTCATTTAATTATGATGTTAGTTCATTTTGTTTAATGGAATAATTATCTAAAACATTCTACTAGAGACATTTTTTAAAATTTTTTATAAAACTTTTGTGAGAAAGAATATTTTTATTAAATCAATATTAAACTTAAATTTTGCTAGAAGTTTTATATACGAATATATTGCTTTATTGCTTTCATAGTTTCCATTTAAATAAATGTCCTTCATTAATATATTTAATATCTTACTTTGTTATGGGAGATGAGAAATATTATATTTGATATATTTATTATACTCTGCAAGAAAAATAATACTTTAAAAATATTGAACAAATGAAAGTCTAGTTTTCAATCCTAAAATAGTTTTTCAACATATTAAATATTCCCAAAAAAGAATGTAATTTCAACAATAGTATTTGTTCATTCTTAATTAATATTATTTAACACTCATGGAATCAAATTTCTCCAATTCTCAACATTCTTCGAAACATTGTTTTTCATATGAGTGTTTTTAACAAAATATTTTCTAATGCTAATACATTCAGACCATCATTAAATTTAGATATTCATATTTTATTTATTTTTATTTAAGAATCTTGAAATTTGATTGAAAAAGAAATTAATTTTAAATAAATTAAAGAAAATGTTTTCTTATAAATTTATTAAATTAATGTTTTCCTCAACAACCTATGAACATGTTTTTTATTTATTGAAAATCTGGAGTGTAAGTTAGCATCATAATCAAATACCTTCAGTTCTCATAAAGGTCAGTACATGATGTTCAACATCTGTTCTTGCATTATCATGGTTTTGCAAGATCAGCGTCACATTATATCAGTCCTCTAGAGTGTTAATCATATAAGTTTGTGGAGATCATGCATGATACTCAGTAGGACACTTAATAACTCCTTCTATGCTATGAGAAGTTGATTTCTATGAGTGTGAAAAACAGTATTGAGGAATGATAATCTGTACTCTCTATAAGCAATGATACAGCTTTTCTTCATAGTATTCAAGCGTAATACAACATTCTAAGAAATCTCGTACATTAGAGTTTGGTTTTCTTATTTTAACCTGCAAATTTTGTTTTTACTGTCGTTTGTTCCTCTGCGTCAACCAAATGTTGACAAGTGCTTATCTGCTTATCGTCTGCATATTTTAATCTCTTCTTTTTATGAGATTATGATATATTTCTAAGATAATTTCATAACTTTAATGAAGAGCGCTGATTTACATCTTCAAATTTAATAAATATTTATTTTAAATTTAAACCAGAAGTTTTCAATGAGAAAAAAAAATCAAATATTTTCCAAAGAAAATTAATTTGAAATTTTCTATTTAATAAGAATTTTATTTATATTGCTAAAGATTTTATTTTATTTTAGGAATATCCATTCTTTCTTTTAAATGTTTTCTTATGAATAACATATTTTCCTTCCATGATTTTCATACAAGGATTTTACAAGTATTGTTAATTGCCTTACATTTTATTTTAAAATTCTCATAAATTAAATATTTATAAAAATAGTAAATAAAACGATGGCATAAATGAGAAATTTTAAAATACACGAAGCGAAACCAAGATTAAATCTATTATGAAAACAGTGTGCATTTGTTTCAAATAATATTTTAAATGTCAATTGCCTTCACCAGTTACTTTCTGAATTTCGTTCTTATTAAAGATGACATGTGACAAAAAGTGAAGGAATCATTAAGATGAGGAAGTCAATTACTAAAAATATTAGATCATGCATTTATTTCTTTGACTACAATTTTATTAAGTTGAATAAAATATATGTACATTTATCTCAATCAGGAATTGAATAATATTATTTTGTCTAGCTTCTTGATTCTTTTTAAGATTTTATTTCCTACAGTAAGGCATTTAGAAATAATGACTTTATTATTTTATTATTAAAATGTTATCTTAATTGAATTTCTATGATGCTTAACACAGTATAATAGTATCCGAATTGGTCTCCTTTTATTAACATGTATGGGATTATAGAATTTTTAGTTAAAAGAAAAAGAAAATTATCAGTATTAATTATAGAATCTTCATTTTTGAATATTTTGTAAATTAATTTATTGCAGTATTCGTATGCAAAACATTTTATTATTTTTTTTAAAATACTTTTTTTTCCATTAAATTCTTTAAAACATCTTTTGAGTAGACAAATTTTTTACATTGATATCCCATCAAATATTTTTACAGAATTTTCAATGTTGAAAAAAAACATTACTATTTATTTAAATTGGATAACAAGTAGAAATAAATAAGAAAAATGCAAATACTGATGAAGTTAAATAGATCTTTATCCGTGAAAAATATTTTTAGAATTCAATTCATTTTAAATTACAGATTTTTGTGTTTTGATGAAAAGATTAAACGAAAAAGCACTGCGCCTTAGTGTTAGCTAGAAAATTATAATCATTTGAGAAAATATTAAAAATATGTTTACTTTACAGATGTGGTATTGTTTCTTTGCTAAGATTATAGAATCAAGACAAGTAACCTAAATTATACTAAAGTAAAATATCTTTGTGAGTTTATATTTGTATAGTATACGTATATATGTGTATTAAATTCACACTCAACAACTATGATTAAAGCAAATTAAATGATGTTTCCAACTGTAAGCAGAAATTTGGTTCACGTAAGTTGAATTTCTAATGGTTTATAAATAAAATTCTTTATCACACACTTATAAATTACGCGATTTATGATTGTTTATCTTGATTAGAGTTTTTATCATAGGATGTTTTAATTGAAAGTTGAAAATATTTATTTTTATGAAAATCTCTAATTTACATGTATTACTTATCGTATTAATTACAAACTTTCGTGATATCCCCAAAAATTATATGATAACTGTTATCTGTTTCCAAAACTAGAACAAAATAAAATACAAAGAAAGCTGAAGTGCATTTTTTCCTCATAAATATTTCATTGGAATAGACGTTGCTGCTCTGGAAAAACTTCTAATTTTTGAAAATTTTAACAGTAAATGAAATTTTAACAAAAATATTTTATTTTTCAATTGTCTCAAAATCATAAAAATTAAATTGAAATCTAATAATAAACTTAAATGCGAGGAATGTTTGTAATGGTATTTTTAATTGAAGATATTTAAAAAAAATATTAGTTAAAATTGCCCAAAATATATTTCTAGAAGTTTCGATGTTAAAAATGTTTGATAAATTTGGGTATATTTTCCAAATAATTGTTATGCAAATTTTAGGTTGCTGCATATAATATTTTGATTTATGTCTAAATAAACTAGTATTTAAATAAACAATAACATTTTTATTGATTTAAGAATACTTTTGCTGAATTATTTTCATTTTTCTTCTGTTTTATAAAAATTTTCTTACTTCTATAATCTCTATTTTACATTTTTAATTATATTAAATATGATACATTTTAAAAATATTGGTAGTCTAAATAAAATTAAAGAAACTAATATACTGAAATCTATATTTGATCTTTAAAATGCTTCTACAATAACCCATAACATATATTATTGCTCAAAATACATTTACAGCTGTATTCATTCTAATTTCACGTATTAGTATATATATAAAAAATACTAAAATCACATGTAAAAAATAATTTCGAAAGAAAATAAGATATATTGTAAACTTTAATGAATACATTTCTTGAATATTTACTATTTTTATAAATTGTATTTAACAATTTTTTTTTTTTTTTGACAAAACAATTTACTATATTTTTATACCCACAGCGAATTTTTACGCTATTTATATTAAACTATTTTCAAATTTAGACATACCTTTTTATGACTACTTATCAAAACTTATCAAGATGTATGCAAAAAAACTTACTGAACGATTAATGGGATAATCGTAGCATAGTAGATGTTGAATACTTTGCTTCAAAGTTATAAGAATTATTCTCTGGGCTTTTATGAAACAAGTTTTAAGAGCTTTGTATTCACGAGCAATCAATAGAGAGTTTTCAGTGGTAGTAATAGTATTTACAGCTCCAATATCTTTTGGAAAGGTATTCAGTGATAAGTTATAGCCAATTTACTAACATTTGCGGAAGTAATTTACAACACTGTAAAATGATTTTTGGACTTTATCGCTAGCTTTATAATAAAACAACCAAAACTTCCCTTTTAGTTCTCCGATTTTAATGCTACAGGGTCTTTTTTGCACTACCCTCCAAACACCAACTTCCGCAGAAAAGGGGATCTTAACGCTTAAAGTTCAAAAGTCGAACCACCCGCCATCTATTCAACTCATCTCTTTGCTGCGTTAAGTGAAACGGAAATTACTGTACATTATCCAGAAGCCAATAAAACTTGCTGATAAAATTGTTATAAATCTTTTAGACATAAAATTTAATGATCATTATTTATTTCATGCAGTTTGGATGTACAGTTTAAATAAAATAATGATAACAATTGCACAGCATGATTGAATTTCCAGATATTTTAAATGAATCCCTCATGAAACCTTCATTTAATGTGTGTAATTTAATTCTCATTCTATTTTAAATAGGATAGTAATGAAGAATATCTATTATCTGAAGAATATCCTATTTTTTGTACACCCTAGTTTTAAAATTAATGAAATATTTTCTCCAACCCGTTTCATTCTAAGAATATTTTTGCATTGTTTCCTCTTCCATTCCTTTATTTTTTGCTATATAGCAGAGCCATTAACTTTGTATAAATATTCATTGTCTAAAAGAAGCATTATTTGCATTTTTAACGCAATGCTAGTAGCAAACATGTGAAATGAAATTTGAATAAAGATTTCAATGACGCTTCTCTTTTGATGGGGTTTCTTTTAAATTTTACAGAAGAAACAAAAATGGGTTATGAAAATTTCTGAGGAAATTATATTTTCTTTCATTTTAAAAATATATCATTTTTAAATGGCTTGTTTTTGAAAAAATACAAAGTTAAATTATTCAAATTTATTATTGAGAATTTTAGAGTAACAAAAATTTCATCTGCTTTAATTATTTTTGAAAAAAAGTAAACTTATATGTTAATGTGATTTTTATTTTAGTTATGTATCTTTTAATACATTTATTGTTTAAAAGTGAATTTTCTTACTCGTTTAAATTAGATTTTTCAAAATACTATTTATAATTTTATTGAACATAATTATGCATGATGAATCACTGAAATGGAATAAATATGTTTTTTAACAAATATAGTACAAAAGATTTCTATGTTGAGAAATTGATTAAAATAATAACTAGGAATTATTTTATATATTAAAATAGTCCTTACTTATTGTCAAATGTATTCATTTTGTTTCAGATTATCATAAAATGTATGTAAATAGTACTACAAAAGAGTAATATTTCCGACCATGTAACTATTATCAAGCAAAACTGGATTTTGTGTTTTGAAAGAATTTCTCTTTTATCTGATCAATAAACAAAACTGTAGATAATTCAATTTATTAATGATTCAATTTATTTAAAATTATTGTAAAAATAATTCTACTAATATTTAGGATTAATTCATACTAAGGATCAATTCAACAACTCTCTGTTCACACGTCATGTAATAAAACAATAAAAATATATTAAGAAAGATTTGCTGAAAAAAACAAATCATTAAAGAAAATAAATTCATTCATTATTGAATGACGGTCAAGGTAAGTAGTGATTTACAATTTTTTATATGCATTGAAGTAATAATTATATATGCATGTATGTATACATGTATGTATGTATGTAGGTAAATATATTTATAGATAAGAAAAATGTATTCATTAAAGGAGTATGGTGATTTAAGTTTTCAGACTGATGAAAATCAGTTGATTTTGAGCTGAATAATTCATAGCCTAAGCAAACACAGTACCAATCCATCTATGAAGTTAAAAACGTTTAATAAGTTCAGCAAGCAATATTATTAGTCCATTCTACAGAAAAATATAGGAAAAAATATTCGTATAAAAACTAACTTTGAGTTAAAAAATTAATTTTTCTGTCAACCAAGATTACTAGTCTACGAATAAAAAAATCACATTCTTTAACATCAAAATGAGTTTTTTATTCTGCCAAAGATCTTTTTTTCTGACGACATTTCTGAAACTGTTCTGCCAGTGACTCTCAGAAAAAACGTGATATGCAAATAAGCATTGCTAAACTAACGAGAATAAATTAGAGGGGAAAGTTCTGGTACCATTTGATCGATTGAAGGAAGTAAAAAAATGACGTTAGCTCAAGGCAAAACTTTTCTTTAGGCTTCAATTCTAAGACTCAAGGCATCCGACATTTTCCTTTAGTTGATTAACGCTCAAAACAGATGGGAACCCATTGAATTCCCATTACGTTGATCAAACCATATATGCCGAGTTAAAGTGGGCCGGTGAAGAAAAGTTTAAAGGAGATAAGAAGCAAAACTCTTTGAATTTGATCTCAATATAATTGGGGAAATTTTTGATGATAAAAATTTTTTTCCCTTGTAAAAGAATCAAGACAATGGGAAGGAAGCATTTTTTGCCAATTATTTTATAAATAGTTGAAAAACGATATTAAAGGCATTAAAATATAAAGTACAAAATATTTTTGATGAAAAATATAAAATTTATTTATAAAGGCAATGATGTGATAGGTATTTTCTATTGAATAATTTGCTTTTTTAAATGCATGTTTTAAAATTCATATTAATGCCTTTATATAGTTTTAATTTGATTGGAAAATTACTTATGTTTCAAACTTTTTCTAAAATTTTAAGAAATATTTTGAAAATTACAGATTCTTTTTAGGGTATAAGTTTCAAGTAAATTCATGTTATTATTAAATTACACATATATATATACACTACGAAGCTCACTGATAGAGTGGTAATGCTTCCCACTTGCAAGACAGAGGTTCCAGGTTCAAACATGGGACGGGCAAGATTAGCTGAAACTTTCATCTCTTCAATGGGTCTTTCAAAGTAAGTACCAAGTATGTTTACGGAAGAACTAAACACTGGTTTATGAAGAACTAAACACTGGGGGTTTCATTTTGGGCTAACTACTTTACAGGAACGTATGCTTCGCATCTCAGGCCATTCGTTAAGTAAAAGGGGGGAGCTGTCATGACACTTATTTTATTTATATTTCATGCATACTAAATGAATAATTAATTTTGCAGTTCTCAAACATCACAAAATTGAGTTCATTTTATATGGATATGACTGTAGCTTAATCTAACATGTTTTTTATTCGCATCACACACACACACATTAATAGAGTTATGTGTAATTCAAAAAAAAGTTAGTTACTTATATAATACGAATTTAACTTATATTTCAGTTTAATTTAAAAAACTAAAAATTATCATCAAAATCAGCATAATTAAAAATAATTTTTCTCTCATAAGAAATAATTAATTTATTATGTAATTAAATGCTTAATTAGCAGGACACTCGCAAGTAATGTAAGTAATGTAATTAAATGCCTAATTATTTAGCCACAAATGCTTAAATTTAATTAAATTAAAACCATTTAAATAAATTATTATTAAAACTTATGTTTAAAAAATAGATAACTAAAATATAATTGTTCATTGTTAATAATGATTCCAATAAACTCATCAGTATATTTATTCTTCAAAGAAAATATTGTTCTATAAATGATAATAATTTTGATAAAAATTGTTTTTCATATTTAAATTTCTAATGATGGTATTACGAATTGATTTCTAATGAAGGTAATCGATTACATCAGCTTAAATATTGTTATAATATAAAACATTTTGCCTTATCTCAGAGAGGAGCTAAAAGCACCCTTTAACGCGTGGTGGTCGCGCCGTGAAACCACCAATTTTCAAATTTTTTTCTTAATTCCTTTTCACGATTTTTCACTTAAATTTTAAGATTTATTATCTTTTACTTTCAATTAACACTAGCAGATGGCAGCACCAAACAATTTCATTTCAGAATCCTTCGATTATGGCGTTATTTAATGTTCATTTTTAACAACACAAATTAACCTACTTTTTAAATATAAATAATGATAAATATCAGAAATTTTTTCTTCCTATATCGTCATGTCTGTCATAAACAATATAAATGCAGCAGTAATTTGAACTAGATACGTAAAAAAATTTCCTTTTTGAGGGAAATTCCTGGTGGTTGCACCGTGCAACCACCGCGCAGCTAGAACACATGACTTACGTGAAGAGCAGACTATGTAAACATGGCCGGCGCTCACTGGCTGTCAAAGGACGGAGTATTTATTACGTGTGGGAAACATAGTGTTTAGGAATGTGGGAGAGGGGGATTTGAAACATAGGGTCATTTTACTTGTAAACAACATGTGCACTTTATATCCCCAGTGAACACGTGCTTTCGCTATTTCTGTTTCAGAAAGACTTTCAGTTTCAGATTTTTCTTTGCTTTGAATGTTGCGTTTGCTCTCAGGCTAAAAATTTTTATTTAGTTGTATTTTATGTGTTTTAAATTCAATGTAAATATATATATTTTTTTATCGAAAATAGTATTTACGTAAAAGTTTTATTTAAATTTAAAATAATTAATAGCAATATATTTTAACTGTGTATAAATATTTTTTTCTACTGCTCAAATTGAAAATGCCTCGCAAAGGGCTAGGAGTAGCTGAGGCATTGGCTTTATTTGAAGAACTTCCTTCCGATCCAGAATCAGTGCAAACCACGGCGGTGCGCATTTTGTAGCACAAAGGATAAACCTCATAGAACAAGATACATGTGTGAAACTTGCAATGTTGGTTTATGCATGTATCAAAAAGATAAAATATGCTTTGAACAGTTTCACAAGAAATAACTTTTTTCTAATTAACATTTTAAAAAAACTGTACCTGCTAAATGTGCTAAATGAGGATTCTAAATTTAGTATCGACGTGTTTTCATAGCAACAAAATTATATAAATGCTTAATTTTTCATTTTTCCTACTTTTTACTTTGTAAAATATTGTAAAAAATGTGATATACTGCATTTTAAATACAAATAATCTAAGAAGTTTGCAATAATCATCATTTATTGAAAGCGCGCACGAAACAAGGTAAGTTTTTTTCTCCTACTAACTCAGTAAGTTTCAAGGTCCTAGACGCGCGGTGGTTGCGCCTTGCGACCACCACCCACAGATGAATGGGGAGATGTAGATTTTTTTAAATTCATATATTATTTGTCTGTGGGATCATAACATTAAATTTTTTGAGTTATTTTGCTTAAAATTTAAAAAAAAATGTTGCGCGCGTCAAAGGGTTATCTCAGAGAGGAGCTAAAAGCAAATAAGATCAAATAATATACATTTAATTCTTTTAAAAATGCGATTTTTGAGTATGAGGTAAATAGTTTCACCTAAAGGAAAGAATTTGTTTTATTCGTTTACAATTAAATCCAATAAATATGGCAAATAAAAATATAACTCAACAATATAGTGATCTTTATTATAAATATTTCTACCTTTCTTTTACGTTTTATGTTATCTATATTTAAATATTTAAAATGAAAGCTTTATGTTTATGGAACTGTGTTATATTTCATCCAAAGTTTTATATTTTTCAAGAAATTTTAAAAATTGAAAATATATAATAAAATAATAAAATATTTTAAATATTATTAATTTCATAATTTTAGTAACGTTTTTATTTATTAGAAATTAATTATTATCAATAACAAAAAATATTTATTTCCTTTGATAAACGTCTGTCAGATTACCACCAAAAAATATAAGAAAATTTTATTCAGTTTAAAAATGCATTTCATCAAAAATGATTAATTTTGAACGATGTTTGGATTAAATAGACTGAGTAAATGATTCAAATACTTTAAAAATGGACATTAATTGGGCATAGATGTAAAACTGAAAAACATGAAAATGTAAACATGAAATATAAACAAGAAAACATGGAAATATAAACTATAAAATATAAAGCAAATTTTTTTTGTCTATTTTATATAAAATATCAAATAAACAAAAAAATATGTCTAAAGAATCTTGGAAATAGAAATAATACATTGTAGCCGTGATATTAGTTGTTAATCATATAGGAAATCAAGAGAGATTAGAGGTCAAATATGGACACAGTTACCTTTCTATATTATATCATAACTCATGAATTTAGAGACGGGGGTAATTAATAACGTGTTTGTAGTTTTGAAACTTTTAAATAAGCTTTTTCCAAATCAAGTGTTAATAGGAACATATTTGAGAATATAAATCAGGATTATTTTACATGATATAAGATATGTGTTATTCCTCATACGCATATCTTTAAAAATATTTTAAGCATAATATGGATCTATGGAGTCTGAAGCAACATAAATATAGCCATTAATCATAATTTTGACAAAATTGCCAGCAAGAAGTGATCGTGAGTTCTATGCATTGGCATACCATATTTTCATTTAGACTAATCTACGCTGAAGATGAATACAAGCTCCAGTTCGAACTAATGCATCAGAGTTCTCTCTGATGCTTCTAGACATCATGCTTCGGGTATAAGAATGACGTATACAGAACCAATATTCATTTGAAAATAAAATATGAATATATTGTTGTGTACAGTTAAGCCGTTTCATGATATTAGAAGCAATAATCTATAATATGCTACGTCTATGGGAGCAATAACTATTGTTTAAATTAACGTATTCCAAAACATCCTTTGACTTGCTTTTGAAAACATTTGCTGTCAGACAATGATTTCATTTCTCAATTTGATAGTTCTGATATGGGTATTGGAATCAAAAAATCAGGAGCATACTAAGCCAGTTATCTTAACTTTTGAAATAATACTTTTGTAATTTTGACTACTAAAATATTAGATAATATTCGGCATATGTGATAAGATCCAGTGGATTCTATTCTTTGCTAAGAATCAAGGAATAACAAAAAACATAAATAAAAATACTTATACTATTAATGCACAATGGAGCACAATTCCGATAGCTCAAAATTGAACTTCATCAAAATCAGAATTTTGGTGATGCATAAATCTTCATTGTACATTGCAAGAAAATTTTACTAAGAAACAAATTTAATATTGTTACCATATAAAAAAACCAGAAGTCTTTTATTTTATCTTTTTGTGATAGTTACGAGCCGGCATCTCATGAACTTTAGTAGATTGTATGTGCTGGAAAAAGTATTCTCCAGAGACTCTCTAAAAAAATAGCTTCTTCTGGAAGCTCGCACTCACAAGATGTTTGCTGGCCACAATCGTGGTTTCTCAGACAGCTAACGTATTATACTAGTGTTTAACTTACCATCGAGTGCAGTGTTCAACTCCAATTTACAAGAACTTTGCTTAAAGCGGAGAGGGGCGTAGCTGCTCGTTAATTCCTACGTGGCCCGCAAGTATGTGAAATCCGTGTCAGAGCGAGCGTTTCATCTACATGGCTGGCAACGACAAACCGCGTGACCACCATGCCTAAGTTACAGTGACAAGCTGGTGAAACGACTTCTTTGGTTCTCCAGGAAGACATTAGATCCAGCAAAACCTTGTTAACCGACTCAGCGTCCGCGACGTATCTGTTACGTCGCAATAAACTGGTTGAAAAGCGGCTCATGATGGCAGGAATACGTCGAAATATTCCTGCTCGAAAGCGGCCTGCGACGGCAGAGATACGTCGCAGAGTTTTCACCGAGAGCGGCCGCGACGTATATTTTCACATAGTAGAAACCACTTATTTTTGCTTTCCCCCTAATCGGTGGTTTGATTGATCGGTCTTAATCACTCAAACGCCACTCCTTGGAGACTTTTCTTTGAAAACTAAAACTCAGCCTGAGTTTTACGCCAAATATCTAAAATACTGATTATTTTTTCGCCAAGATTCAACTTTAAAATTTTATAATCTATAAATTTGTTGCTTTAGAAATAAAATGCGAGTTTATACATTATTATTTTTAATTTTAGTTCCTAAGCTAATTGAATTAGGCGATTTTATTACACAAAAATTTTTAATCCATATGTACTTTTAAATTACTAACAAGCTTGCCTTCTTTTCTAACTTAAATTTTAATAATTTTCCTGCTTCTGTTAATTATTTCTTACATTTTAGTTAATTTAATTCAGTTTTTATTGTTTTTGATGGCATTTTTTTATCGACAAGTTATGACTAAAATAAACAAATAAAATTCGTAAATGGAAATTATTTAATTTCCAGTGAAAGAGCTCATGGTTGTTATAGTAAAATCGTTGTGACGTCCATAATAAATAACATTTACCTTAATGACTAAAACTCATTTAATTTGCGTTTTTTTTGTGCATTAAGAAAAAATTTACTAATAAGTTTACTCTCGGCATATTGATTTTTATTTCGTTATTACTTTAATTTCTTTTTACATGCACTTCAAATGTTGATAATAAAACAGAAGTATCATCTTAAGGCAATAGTATAACATGATTGTCTCATAAGTGTGTAGCCAAGAATATTATACATGTGTTATTTCTTTTTAATGAAACATTATATTGAAAAAAAATCAACACTATTTACTGTTACACCATATAACAAGGGTGTCCAAGACGTCGACCGCGGTCGACTGGTAGACCACGAAGACATTTTAAGTAGTCCACACGACCATCCCGATAATGACTTCGGATATTAACAATTTAATTTATGACTTATTATTAATTTATGACATAGAATCAATGAATTATTTAAAATAAAAATTTACTACAACCTACGATTTAAAACCCAAAATAAACTTTGCAAAGATTTACGATTTAAAGATTTATGATTAAAGGTTTAGGATATAAAACATAAAACGGACATGATGAGCGCTATTAAAACATTCAAAGAAACTATGGAAAGGTATGTATCTCAATTAAGAAAACATGAATTGAGAAACTTTAAAAACATGGAGGAAGAGTGCATCCATAATCCAAACCGAGACTTCGAAGGTTTCACTTAATACTTATTTTGTTTGAAGAATTTGAAAGAAGATTCGCTGACCTAATTAGCTTGAAATAAATAAATTTTATAATATTTCCATTTAATGGAAATGTCAAAATTGATGGACATTGTCACAATGATGTCACTATGAAAATGTCAACATTGATGGACAGCGTATCTGAAAAAATAGGACATTTAATAGGTATCACATGAGTCAAGGTCGAGGAAGAAATTATTAAATTAAGATGCAATATATTTCTTAAATCGAGAGCATATTTAGTGATACTGATTTTTGGAAATTAATTTCTGAGGAAATGTTTCCAAATATTTACAAATTGATTTTGTATTTCAAATCATACTTTGGATCAAGATATCTTTGAGAATCTGCTTTTTCAACCATGAATAAAAAACAAACTTTGGCGCATTTAACAGATGAACATTTAATTTCATGTTTAGGGATTGCAATAAGCTCGTACCAGACACAATATGATAAACTTGTCGCAGATATACAGTGCCACATTTCAACTAAACGAAGTGAATAGGATGGTCACTTTTTGATGTATGAATACTTTGATTATTTTCATCAGTAAATTTTTGTTTTGTAAATATTGATAGTAAGTTTTTTTTTATTTTTTAAATTACATAATTTACTATTTTTTCTTGTTACCGAAATTAAATATGTACGTTAATTTAGCTCTGCCATTGGTAGACTGCCTTCGATTTTTTAAATGTGGAGTAGACCCCGGATCCCAAAAGTTTGGCCACCCCTGCCATATAAAGTCATTATTTTAATAAATAAATATTAAAAAGATACTATTTCTTAAAAATTTTACGATATTAGAAATTTTCTCGATTAAAAAATAAACTACAATATTTCTGATATTAGCTTTGTTCTGCTGTGAAAATCATTTTATTCTATATATTTTTTTTATTTGCATACATGTAATAATTTTTCTAGATGACGTAACGATAATATTTAATAAAATAATATTCCTTACTAGAAATTTATTGCAGATTTAAAACAAAATAGATTTATGAGGAATATAAATAATCAAAGTTTTAAACAGTAAACTGTTCTGAAGCAAAATAATGGAATTTTAACTTATATTTAAAGATGAGCTAAACTTTTTAAAGCAGAAAATATTTTTAGCTCTTTTATTTTAGAATGTGTGTAAAATGGAATGATCCTATTGAAATAATGTATTTGTGAATCGAAATCATATTAATGCTACAATCTAAGCAATTAAATTTTGAACCTACAGAAAATAATTATTTTATTACAAAATTTATTTTTAAAATAAGCAAATTATCAATACGATAGGTTTACAAATGATTATCTTTTAACGCGATCCATCTTAGGTATAAAAGAAATTTTTAAATATAATAATCTTAACCAGAGAATTTCTTGTTGTAAAATGTGGTTATATATTTACTTTACTCTTCTTATTTGAATTAAAAACTAATTTTCATAATTTATCTTTTAAACATAAAATGATATATTCCACATACGAGTTATTGGGTCATTAAAGTCATATTAATGAAAAATATAAATAAATTCATTTAAAATATAATTGAGATACGTTTTAGTTAGGAATGACAGTAAAATAAGTCTCTAATCAATAAAAGAAAGAATAAATACACTAAGAAAATTTATATCTCTCAATCAAAATTTTAATTTTAAATTAAGATACTATATTATCTACAAAATCTTTTTAATTAAGAGACCATATAAAAAAGTATAATTTATAAATGTTTTTCATTCACGCGAGCGCATAATATTATGTTGCTAGTGCAGCACCATTTTGTATAAAAATACTTTCTTATAATGAAAGAAGAATTCATGGTATATTGTTATGTATTATTTTACGTGAATTGAAAAGTCAATAGAAAAAAATAGAATATTATCAATTTTTTTCATATAAATCTGGTGCTTTTGCCAAATTAAATAATATTCTTTTGTTTTTATTTTTAATTATATGTATTCATTTAATCCTTACTGTGAATAAATTTCCTTAAACTTTTGCGAACTTAATAATCAAGACAGTTGAATATTGAAGGCTAAAATTATTTTTTCTAAAATTTTTATAAGTATTCGACAAACTATTTCAAACGGATTCTTATATACGTGAGAGGAGTTTGTTTCCAGGGAGAAAACTATTCATGTGTGACTTCCTTTACAATTTAAGCATGTTTCCTGTTAGTCAGGGAAAGAATGAAAGGGGAGAATGTTTACTTAAATGTAAATGAAACTTTCTGATTATTCTAAACAGATGAGAAATTGCTTTCTCGCCATGATTCATTGCTACAAATTTATGATTATGTTCTACTTTTTTAATAACTAAGAACTTACATAACAGATTACATTACATTCAAAAGTATTTTCGGAAATTTAGATCAATAAAAATCATAAGTATAACAAAATTTTATTTCCAGTTAGTTTTTTAAATTTAAAAATTCAAATCTAAAATCTAATGAATCAAATCCTAAAAACAAAGCATAAAAAAAGATTTTAAAATTATATTGTATATAGTTTCCTATTTAAAGAAAAGACAATTTCTTTTTATAAAAATAAAACTGGAATATTTTTTTTATGAATGACAATAAAGTAAGTCTCTAATCAATTAAAAAAAATGAAAAATTTGAAAAGAATATTAACAATTCTCAATTATTAAGATTATTAATAAAGTCTTTTTAATTAGGCAACTTTATATAGTAGAGATATATGATAATTATATAAAGGTTTTGCATTTGTAATACAATAAAATATTACTAATGCAAGAACTTTTCATAAAAATATTTTTATAATGGAGTAATAATAACCTCTTAGCACTTTATTATACATTATATTATGTAAAATTAAATATAAGTCAATAGAAACTCGTTATAAATTTATTAGTTTTTTTCCTACAGTAATTTTTCCAAATTAAGTTGTAAAGATTTTTTTGTTTTTATTTATAATTATACATAAAGGATTCTTTTGTTTTGATTTAAAATTATACATAACGGATTCATTTGTTTTTATTTATAGTTATACATAAAGTACAGTTCATAAACGCTAGATTAATATTTAAAAAATAACTCGAATAATGCACTTGTGAACCAAATATTCCATTTATATTGGAATAAATTAAACGTAACACTTTAAGCTTCTTATTATTACATGCACTGATATATATTTCAATTCAGACTGACAAATGAAGTTAATTTTCATGTATTGTAGCAAGTGATATTTTATCTAAGGTTGTTCAGTTACGATTAGAAAAAATTAATTTAGCAAATAAATTTGGGCTTTAACGCTTTTGAATAAAAAAAAAATTAAAAAAAATTTATCTATGAAAAAAGATCATAAGTAATATATATTTTTACTTTTGCTAAAAAAAATTAAATAAATTAATAATTTTAATATATTTCTAATTCGTTTAGACTGTTGAATTATATAAACGTATAGTCTAAATCAGCATTGCTATGTGTGCTGAAAGTACTATAATATTGAAAGAGTTTGAAAAATATTTATTTACTTGCATTAAATAATTATAAAGTTTCTAATAAAAATTAGTTTGTGTTAAGAAAAATATAATGTGAGAAAATGTATTTTTACTAACATTATTTTATCTTACTGTAATGAAAATTTGAAAAGCTTCTGTGGCTCATTGAAAAAGAGAAATTTCCATTATACCGAAAATAATAAATATACAAGAAAATGTAACAAGCAACTTTCTTATTTAAATTGCGTAAGAAATCTAAAACATCATAATTTGTGGATACCGTTTTTCTTTGAAATTCATATTATTTACCAAGTCAACCTAAAAACAATGAGGAATATCTTCATTTTCAATTACACAAAAAACAGTTATTTACAAATAATTTTTGCTTTTTAAGTTTTATACAAAAATAAAATATACGTTTTCGTCTTAACCACTTCTATTGGGATGTACAATGCCTTCTGGCAAATACATACAACCCTAGATAGGGTAGTTAGTGGTAAGTGACATCCCCTCTCTCTAAATTGAGCGATGTGACAGTTTTCAGGGGGGTAGGAAATATTCCCAATGAGAACGGGAAACAGTCGACGATTTTTGTATAGTTTAGGAAAGTGGCTGTGGAACGAAAAAGTAGTGTATCTGGTTTTAAAGAGGAAACATTTTTCGCAGATACTTGAAATTTTCTGAGACGCTGAGTCGGTTAAAGACAGTCGTCAATGGGCGGATTGTGGCTCACCCTGTAATAGCAGTAGAGATGTCAGTCTTCTCGGAGTGAGTGGTAGAGGTTTTCTAGGTTTTCCTCTAGTTGCATGTGAATATGGCCCACCTTCCCTCGAAGTCTCCCTAGAGGGCACAATATCCCTACCCGAACAAGTAATGATGACGCTCCCTGCTAGAATCCCATCACGCGTTCTGGCTTTATGCCGTGAATATCTTTAAAATAAATAGGGAGTTAGGCATATCCTGAGGACATTTTAAGTCTTACTATCGCTTTGTGAGTAGGCAGTCCACCTTCGGTGTCCAATTCAAGCTTCCATCTTGCTTAAAAGGCTTGTCTCTCTGCAAGTTAAGACGAACAGACTAGAAAAAAACTTGTATGTCCCAAGATAGATGTGATAATAAAAAAAATCAATAAAAAGAAAAAATTGATAACTATTTTTTAATTCCTTTAATTTCAGATTATATTTTCATTTATATTTGATTTACATATAATTAAAATCAAAAGCATTCCTTAAAACTTTGCTTTTATTTTCTACTATTTTTTAAATTTATTTCGTAATAGGAAAATATAATTTATTTGTTAATTAATATGTAATCAGAAATATCAAAATTAATTATATTTATCTAATTGTATATTTGTCACAACAATTTCTAACTGAAGAGTCTTGAAAAATAAGAATTTATCTAAAAAATTTCAAGAAATTCATACTCATAATGTAAAGTAAGTTTCTTTTTTTTTGTATAAAATTTTGCATTGAAAAATAACGAACACAGTTGTTTTTAAGATAATTTTATTCAAAATATACATATTCTTTTAAAATTTATGCTGCGTATTCCATTCCGTGATTAAGTATTCTAAAAACATATATTTTTCCCATAACGTAATTGTTAGTTCAAAAATTTGAAAAAAATAATAATAAGGTAATTGTTACGTTGTTATGTGGCAGTTGTAGCATGTATACTATGTCTTTGAAAATTTATTTGATATTTATTAATTAAAATATCGCCTAGTAATTTTAGATTTAGATTATAAATTTAGATTATACACTGCTCAAAACAATTCAAGGATATTGTAAGTTTTACATAAAATAAAGATATAAACGAATTTTTCTTTTTTTCCTGAAAATGGAAGAAGAGTATCACAAATGAAACTTTTTCTGGTTTTCAAACTGTGGAGTAGCTAATTTTGTGTTCGACGTCAAAAACATCATTTCAGAGGCAGTGAATTAAATTTGACTTTCAACCGAATAAAAGACAATGAAGACAAGGATCATCGACATTCAGTGACTGCTTTGTTTCGATAAATACTATGTCTCAGAGAAGTCATTTAACCAATTCAGAAGCTTGGAGAGTTGTTGGTAGATTAGTAGGGGGAAAAATTCAAGCCGAAGTAGCACAAGCCATTGGAGTGTTACAAATTGTGATTTCCAGGAACTGGAATTGTTTTTTAGAGTCTTTAAGTGCAGGCAGAAGACCAATGCAAGGTCGTAGACAGGCAACAATGCCCAATTAAAATCGTTATTTAGTGTTAACAGCTCGGAGACACGGAAATATGAGAGCCACTCTTCTCCAACAATGCCTTCGCTGGACACCACGGTTTCAACTGAGACTGTCCGAAACCGGCTCCATGATGTAGTTGGAGACCGATGGTATGTGTTAAACTAACATCAAGGCATCGTTGCGACCACAAGGAGTTGGCAACAGAGCATGTGAACTGGAGGAGAAATGAATGGAGCAATGTGCTTTATTCTGACGAGTTACGCTTTTCTGTTCATCTTGATAATAGGCGTATTCTCATCTGGAATTACCTTGGCAGTAGGAATAATCCTGCGCTCGTGCACGAAAGTGTTAGATTTGGCAATGGGGGAGTGTTGGTGTATGGTGGAATTTTCATTGATGGGCGCACAGACCTCTATATCATTCGAGATGGACATCTGACTGGTCGCCGATATAGGGATGAGATCTTCAGACCTATTGTAGTCCCTAATCTCCCTAACATCGTGCTAACCTGGTGAAATATTTCCTTTTCAAGGAAGGAATTGTACGAATGGAATGACCAGCATGTTCTTCTTACATGAATCCAATAAAGAATGTTTGGGGCGTTCTAGGGAAACGAATTGCTGGCCACCAACCACTCCCACAACCTCTCCAAGAACTGGAAAAAGCTCTTCTGAAAGAGTGGAACAGAATACCCCAACTCGTGATTAATAGCTTCTTTGACTCAATGCTGATGAATTTATGAATTTTTTTTTACTCTATTTTCTTTGACTCTATGCCTCAAAGATGTTGAAAATTGCTGGCCGTCCGTGGAAACCATACCCCCTACTGACTTCCTTGGAAGAAAATACTTTTTCTTATTCTTTTTTTCTCATATGCACAAATTATGTTTTCATTTTTTTTTTTTTTTTTGTTCGTACGCAATTTATGCGGAGCAACACACAAATGCGGAATAAAATGATTTTTTCCTGTACAACATGTGTAATTTATTCGCATATAACCTATTACGTCTGTCGAGTACGTAACATTCTACTTAAAAATTTCCCAACCATAAGATCCACCGAAAACCGCAATGTCCTTTAATTGTTTTGAGCAATGTAAATTTATATTATTATTTCATATATATTTGAATTATTATTTAAGACGTGCTAGCACGGTTAGTTATACATTTCAAATGCATACGATAAATTTATGAGCTCAATAACATGTACGTGCCAATTTACTTTTCATTACCAAAAAAAAAAAAAAAAAAAAATTATAAATTCGATAATTATAAAATTGTTAGTCATAATAATCATTATTTTTCTGCAATAAAAATCATTATATTCGTACATGACCCTGTAGATCCATTCACTTATTTATTCATCCCAAAATTTCATATTGTACATTTTATTTTCGCATTTTTACTCTATAACAGAGATAAAAATATGTTTAGTTATATGCTTTTTACATAAATACATACTCAAGCGTAAAATACTGGAATTATTCTTATTATTTCTCATATGGGATTAATGAAATTTTATTCATTACTTTAATTTCTTTAATATCG